>WOXC01007806.1:0-47313 GCA_011680675.1 Gymnobelideus leadbeateri | reverse complement strand
TGCTAGCAACTATTTTGAGGAAGGCTCCATTTATTCCTATACTTTCTAGTGTTTTTAATAGGAATGGGTGTTGTACTTTGTCAAAAGCCTTTTCTGCATCTATTGAGATGATCATGTGGTTTCTGCTAGTTTTATTGTTGATGTGCTCAAATATACTGATGGTTTTCCTAATATTAAACCATCCTTGCATTCCTGGAATGAATCCTACCTGATCAGAGTGTATGATTTTTGTGATAAGTTGTTGGAGTCTTTTGGCTAATATTTTATTTAGAATTTTTGCGTCTAAATTCATGAGGGAAATTGGTCTATAATTTTCTTTCTCTGTTTTATCTCTTCTTGATTTAGGAATCAGTACCATATTTGTGTCTTAGAAAGAGTTTGGTAGGACTCCTTCACTAATTTTCCCAAATAGTTTATAGAGTATTGGAATCAATTGTTCTTTAAATGTTTGAATTCACTAGTAAACCCATCTGGCCCTGGAGATTTTTTCCTAGGGAGTTCATTGATGGCTTGTTTGATTTCTTTTTCTGAGATTGGGTTATTTAGGTAATTCACTCCCTCTTCAGTTAATCTGGGCAACTTGTGATTTTGTAAATATTCATCCATTTCACTAAGATTGTTATGTTTTGGGGCATACAATTGAGAAAAATAATTCCTCATTATTTTTTTGATTTCCTCTTCATTGGAGGTAGGTTCACCCTTTTCATCTATTTATTTATTTTTCCCCATATTGACTTTACATGAACCCTCCCCCAAAAGAAGGCCCAGTACCTGAGGGATGTAGAACAGTCCCAGCACGTGTGCCACAGCAGTGGATATGCCAGAGCCAGTCGCTCCAACCACAGCAATGGTGGAGGGGATGTGTTCGGAGCAGTTGCAGGATTCATCCAGGTTCAAGGAATCGATCTTGTTCTGGGCTACAAAACTCAGTGTGGCCTCCAGGGCTTTGGAAACAGTGTTGCAGGTGTCAAATATCCTGTATCCCAAAGTCATATTGGGGAGAAAAGCAGGACTGCTGTTTATCTCCTCAGTGGCAAAAATCATTGCTTGTAACCATCGAAACCCTCGAAAATTATACTTTCTCAGGAGTCTCTTGCTTCTTGCATCTGGATATCAAATTTTCTATTCAACTCTGGCTTTTTATAAACATTTATTTGAAAAACAGCTGACACATTTTCCCAATAAATAATATGATAGAGAGATTTTGAGGCCAGCCCACAAGTCTATTTAATCTTAAATGTATATGAATAACTCTGATAGTATTCTTTCTTTTTTTTATTTTTTTTATTTTTTTTAAACAAATGCTTTATTAACTTCTGTTTTACATCATTCATTTCTGCCAGATTTTGAGTTACAATCATTTTCCCCCCATTATTCCCCTACCCAACCTCCCAGAACAGTAATCCCACAAGATATCGCTTCCTCCAATCTGTTCCCTCCCATACCTTCTCCCATACCCCCATCGACTTTTCCATTAGAGGAAGGTGAGTCTTTGCATCCCAATGCCTGCACATCTTATCTCCCTGTTACAAGCAAAAGAGTATTAATAATAGTATTTATATATATTTGAAACATTTAATGTTAAGACCTCGAATTTCAGATCCATTTCCTTCCTCCCTTGTCACCCATTCCCTCTTGGGAGATAAGTAATTCAGTATATGTTGTACATGTCTAGCTATGCAAAACATTATCATAGTAGATATATTGTACAAGGCTGCTTATAATTCCCTCCCACTCATCCCACCCCCCACCTGGTCCATTCCCTACATGATCCTGTCCCTCTTCTATAGTGGGTACTTCCAACCTCCCCTCACCACAAGGATGCCCTCCCATCCATCATCCCTCCTCTCATCCCCCTTCCCCCTATCCTGCTGCAGGTTGAGATATCCCATTTAGTATGTATGTCATTTTCTCCCTGAACCAAATTCAATGTGAATGTGGTTTTGCCTTTTTAGCCTTCCTTATTCTCCCCCTCCTTTGCAACCACTTCCCCTTGCTTCTTCTACATGAGATAGTTTACCCTACCCTGTCTCTCCCCATCTCCTCTTGCCACTTTCCTCTCTCACCTCATAATTTCATCCCTTGAGTATTCTCCCTTCCCAACAAATTCAACCTATGCCCTCTATCCATATATAACTGTAACCATATACACACACATTCACATATGTATTCATATGACCACACCCCCTTCTTCCATTATTTTCATAGTGAGAAAGATATCATCAGTCACAGTTATTGCTTTTCCATATAGGAATGTAAATAGTTCAACTTTGATAAGTTCCTTTTGATTTCTTTTCCCTGATTACCTTCTCAGGCATCTCTTCCTTCTTGTGTCTGGATGTCAAATTTTCTATTCAATTCTGGTTTTTTCCTCAAGAATGCTTGAAAGTCCTCTATTCCACTGAATGACCATATTTTCCCCTGAAACAAAATACTCAGTTTTGCTGGGCAGGTGACCCTTGGGTTCATTCCCAGTTCTTTTGCCCTCTGGAATATCATATTCCATGCCCCTCGATCCCTCAGTGTAGAAGCTGCCAGGTCCTGGGCTATTCTGATTGTGTTTCCACAATATTGAAATTGTTTCTTCCTGGCTGCTTGAAGTATTTTCTCCTTGATCTGGGGATTCTGGATCCTGGCTATAATATTCCTGGGGGTTTTCTTTTTGGGGTCTTTTTCGGGAGGTGATCGGTGGATTCTTTCAACCTCTATTTTGCCCTCTGGATCTAAAACATCAGGGCAGTTTTCCTTGAGAATTTCTTGAAGGGTGATTTCTAGGTTCTTTCCTTGATCATGGCTTTCAGGTAGTCCAATAATTTTTAAATTGTCTCTCCTGGATCTATTCTCCAGGTCAGTGGTTTTTCCCATGAGATATTTCACATTGCCTTCTAATCTTTCGTTTGTTTGGATCTGCTTAACAGCATCTTGATTTCTCATAAAGTCATTAGCTTCCATTTGCTCCAGTCTAACTCTGAAGGAATGAATCTCCTCAGTGAACTTTTGAGATTCATTTTCCATCCGGCAAATTCGACTTTTTAAGGCATTCTTCTCCTCATTGCCCTTTTGGGCCTCCTTTGCCATTTGACTTAGTCTGTTTTTTAAGGTGATGTTTTCCTCAGTCAGGCTGTTGACCCTCATTTCATACTTTTCCTGCATCCTTCTCATTTCCCTTCCCAATTTTTCCTCCACTTCTCTTATTTGATTTTTAAAGTCCTTCTTAAGGTCCTCTATGGCTTGCAACCCACTCATATTTTCCCCTGGGGCTTTTGGAGCAGGACTTCTGACCTCACAGCCGGCCTCTCATTCTATGCTTCAATCCTTTGTGCCCCCAAAGTAGGAGTCTAAGGTTGCATTTTTCTGTTTAATTTGTTTCCTTTGCCTTGGCATGTTGCCACTTAATTACTTGACTTTTTGGCTTGTTGCCATAGTATGGCCTGGCGCCAGACAGGAACTTTCGCCCCTAACGTGTGGGGGAGGGGGCAACTTCCGTTTCTGGCAAGCTGTAAACCCACCCACGACCTCCACCCCAGATCACAATCCAGATCCAGGGAGGTTAAAGCAGGAGAGATTACCCCCCAAGACTGATCGCTGGATCTCCCTACGGGTCGCAGGCCAGGAGCTAGAGCTGCCTCTGAAAACCACATAATGGTGTGTCTCCTCAGTGGCTTCTAGCCCCCAGGGGAGGAAGCCGACACATTCCCCAAATACTGGTCCCAAAGAGCATAGGGCACTAACCTCTTACATTGTCCTGGGCATGTCTATGTTGATAATTCTGGAATTGCCACAGCTGCTGGTGTTCTGGGGTCCCTCCAGCCGGCCGCTAGCCCTGCTGCCCTGGGGCTAAAACCACAACTCATGCTTGGCTCAGTTCCGCTTCTTGCGCACACTCACTGCGCTGCCAGCACTGAACTGGTCCTTCCTGCAGGGGTGCTGGGCTGTCCTCAGCGGGAGGTTAGCTTCTCTGTGTTGTTCTGTGGGTGCTGGGGCTCCAGAGGTTGTTCAGAGTCCCCTTTTACATAGTTTGGAGGTGATCTGGGGGCAGAGTGGCTTGGACCAGCTGTTTCTACTCCGCCATCTTGGCTCCACCCACCCTTCTTATTTTTGATACTCATAATTTAGTTTTCTTCTTTCTTTTTTTTATCATATTGACTAAGGGTCTATCAATTTTGTTGATTTTTTCATAAAACCAGCTCTTAGTTTTATTTATTAATTCAATAGTTTTCTTAATTTCAGTTTTATTAATCTCACCTTTGGTTTTCAATATTACTCATTTAGTACTATATTGGGGATTTTCAATTTGTTCTTTTTCTAGCTTTTTCAATTGCATGTCCAATTCATTGACCTCCCTTCTGTCTGCTTTAATTAAGTATGCACTCAGGGATATAAAACTTTCCCTGAGAACTGCCTTTAGTTCATCCCACAAATTTTGGTATGTTGTCTCATTATTATCATTATCTTGAATGAAATTATTGATTGTTTCTAAATTTTCTTGTTTGACCCACCAATTTTTTGGGATTAAATTGTTTAATTTCCAATTAGTTTTTAGTCTATCTTTCCATGGCCCTTTATTGCATATAATTTTATTGCATCATGATCTGAGAATGATACATTTAATATTTCTGCCTTTCTGCATGGGATTGTGAGGTTTTTATGTGCTAGTACATGGTCTATTTTTGAGTATGTACCATGCACTGCTGAAAAGAAAGTAAATTCCTTTTTATCCCCATTCATTTTTCTCCAGAGATCCATCATATCTCACCTAAGATTCTATTCACCTCCTTAACTTCTTTCTTGTTTATTTTGAGGTTAGATTTATCGAGTTCAGAGAGGGGGAGATTAAGGTCCCCTACTAGTATAGTTTTGCTATCTATTTCTTCCTCTAATTCTTTTAACTTCTCCTCTAGGAATTTGGATTCTATACCACTTGGTGCATATATATTAAGTAGTGATATTGCTTCATTCTCGATGGTGCCTTTTAGTAGGATATAGTTTCCTTCCTTATCTTTTTTAATGAGATCTATTTTTGCTTTTGCTTTATCTGAGATAAGTATTGCTACCCCTGCTTTTTTTACTTTAGCTGAGGCATAATAAATTTTTACTCCAACCTTTTACCTTTACCCTGTGGGTGTCCCTTTGTTTCAAATGTGTTTCTTGTAGACAGCATATTGTAGGATTATGGTTTTTAATCCATTCTGCTATCCTCCTCTCTTTTATGGGAGAGTTCATCCCATTCACATTCACAGTAATGATGACTATCTGTCTTTTCCCCTCCATCCTATCCCATCCCTTGTTTATGTTTTTGTTTCTTCCTTCTCCCTTCCCCTCCTTGAAGTTTTTCCTTTTGACCACCCCCTCCCTCAGTGTTCCCACCCAGTGATCCCCCTTCTTCACCTACCCTCTCCCTTTACTACTGTTTCCCTCCCTTCTAATCCCCCCTTTAGTCTCCTCCTTTTAAACCCCCCCCCCCTTACCCTTCAACTATCTATAGGACACAATAAGATTTTGTACTTATCAGAGTGAATTACTCCCCATTTGATTCCAAACCAATGAGAGTAAATTTCAAACAGTGCCCCTCTCCCTCCCTCCTTTTCCTCTATTTAATGAATTTATATGTCTATTCACATTAGAATGTTAAACTTCACTGATTAAGTTGATCCCTCTTTGAACCAGAACTTGTGAGAATAGTGTTTAAATGATGTTCCTCTCCCTCTTTCTTTCCCCTCTTCTATAGTGTGTTTTAATGCCTCTTCAGATGGCATATTTTACCTTTTCCTATCTCATCCTTTCCTTTTTCCCATTACAGTCCCTTTTATCCCCTTAATAGTTTTTTTTTAGAGTTCAGTTTAGTGCATTCATACCCACACCCTCTATCTAAGTATAACCCTTTTGAAGGTCATGATAATCATAAAGATTTCGAATATTGACAGTTATCAGCTCCACATATAGGGATGTCAACATTTTGTTCTTGTTGCATCCCAAGTAATGAGCGTGTGTTTGTGGGTGTGGGTGTGTGCACTTCTGCATGTGTGAGTCTGTGTTTCTCTTGTTTACCTTTTTATGTCTTTCTTGAGTCTTGTAATTGGAGATCACATTTTCCATTGAGCTCTGGCTTTTTCATCAGGAAAGTCTGGAAGTCTCTTATTTCATTAAACGACCATCTCCTTGCCTGAAAGATTATGCTCAGTTTTGCCAGGTAGTTAATCCTTGGTTGTGGTCCTAGCTCTCTTGCCCTACGAAATATCAAATTGCAGTCCCTCTGCTCTTTTAATGTAGAAGCTGCTAGGTCCTGTGTGATCCTAACTGTAGTTCCTCAATAATTGAATTGTTTCTTTCTGGCTGCTTGTAGAATTTTTTTCTTTAATCTTGTAATTCTGGAATTTGACTACTATATTTCTTGGAGATTTCAGTTTGGGATCTCTCTCAGGAGGAGTCCAGTGAATTCTATTGATAGCTATTTTATCTTCTGATTCCAGGACCTCAGGACAGTTTTCTTTGACATTCTCTTGGAGGATGTTGTCTAGGCTGCTTTTTTCATCATCTTGTTTCATCGTCTTGTTTTGTTTGATTTACTCTTGATGCATCATAGAGTTCTGAGTTTCAGTTTGATTGTTTCTAATTTTTAGTGAATTATGGTCTTCAGTTATTTTTTGAAGTTCCTTTTTTAGGGAGGTATTTTCTCCTATTACTTCACTGAGACGTTTTTCCAAGTTGGTCACTGCCTCCCTGATTTAGTCTTTAAATTTTTTCTTAAGCTCCTCCAGGAAAGCTATTGGGGCTTGAGAACAGATCATGTTTCCTTCTGTGGTCTCAGGTGTGGGTAGAGAGTCTATATTTTCCTGTGTATTTGGTTGTTCTTGCCCTGCATAGTAAGCTCGAAAAAACTTTCTTGCCTTCCCCTTCTCCTTCTCAGCTTCCTTCTTTCCCATTGTGACTTCCTGTTTCTTAATTTCTCAGGCTATGAGTTTAGGGCCTGATCCTTGACTTTGAATACCTCTGAATGGCTAGTTTATGGTTAAGTCAGGGAAGTCAGTGAGGAATATAGATGTGCATAGGTGGGGGTGAATCTGACCACTTCAGATTTCTGCCTCTATACCCCTTGGCTATAAGTAGGCTTTTGTTGGTGAGTTGAGGTGAGGTGGGGCTTGTTGGGACCCCTCCCTCTCTTCTCTTCCTACTCCTGGCTGTCTCAGTTACACCCCTTCTTGGAGACTCTCAAGCCTGGGGCTATTTCCATTAACTTGGGATTTCAGTCTGGGTGAGGGACTTATCTTTGGGTTTTCTTCTTCATGAAGGAGGGATGGGAGGATCAGAGCAGCTAGAATTTACTTTGCCATTCCAGCCCCTGTATTACACAGGCAGGCAGTCTCCAATCTTCCAGACTGGGGGCCGAATGCACCCAGAGAAGTCGCTCTCTCCCCTGGGGGCCAGACTCTCCTACCTGGCTCCAATGACCTCTCCCATCCTTTCGTGAGATGAAGGGGAGATGACTGCGATTCGTCCTTGGTAAGTCTGCAGGCTGGGGCTTTTTCTCTCTCTGGTGTAGTCTGCTTGTCTGCTCTTAGGTCTGAGCTGTGCAGACCCCACACGCTCTGCGCTCGTCCTGTCTGGACACAATGGGCAACCTCCTGGGCTGGACTCTGCCACACTTCATCTTCCAGTGGGCTCTGTCACTCCAGAATACGCTCAGATTCACCCTTTGAGACTTAGTGACCTGGTTTTCTTTTTTTTACCTTGGGATAATAATTTTTCCTTGAAATTTTAAGTGGTGGAGGCTACACTCTAATACCTGACTTGTAATTTCCATGATTATGACCATGTCACTGGGTCCTAATGGTGGAACATTGGTGGGGAGTCTTCTGATAGATGGACAACAAGTTGAGCATGTTGCACCTTCTGCTAAGGAAGGACACCTTCTAGCTCCATGCCAGCTACTTTCAACTTGACATTTCCACATATGTTACAATGATGTCTACCTATAGCTGGTATCACAATTCATTGATATCCATCCTTTTGACCCAGGTTACTGATCCAGGAGGTCTTCTCATGGTGCCAATACATAGGGTGGTTAAAGAGTCACAAATAACAATACTTATTGCAATTAATTCATTTCTCAAAGAATTTGATTAAGTTCTGATTCTGATTTTAGGAATCCTTGATGAAATCCCCAGATTCAGGGATGCCTAGGTCTACCTTGAAAGAAGAGTAGGTACTCGATGGTTTCCTTATGTCAAGACAATGTGACATCCACATGCAACTCAAATTGCTTCATTGGTCTTTCCTCAGCTTGTATCTGTAGCCTTATATCATGCAAGTAAGACAAATTCCATGAAGAAGAACCATGGACAGTGATGACACATTACTGGTGGAATTCCTGAATCAGAGCTCTATGATATATTCAGGCATAAAATCAAGGAGAAGAGTCAGGCAATGGCATGTGGAATAACTCCAGGAATTGTTGATGCCACCATGAGGGCAAAGAGAAGGCAGAGAGATGAATCACCTGAATCATCATCACACAAGTGACTAAAAAAACTGTGTTGTTATTGGCCAAGAATGCAAACCACTTACCATTTATTTTTTAAGCATTGATGTGAAATTGTTGGCAATCATTTAATTCTGTTCAGTTTATGAATTCCTCACCTGAGCATCCCCATTGTGGAAACACAAAAATGAAAGGATAGAAGTGGAATTAAAGAGCTCCTCCAATGGCTTGATAATTTTCTTTGTTACAAAGGCTCTTCTTTAGGGAAATGATTCTGTGGTGCTGCATAAGGAAATCTTCAATGCAGTGAAAAGGGGGGTAATGTTAGTTTTGTAAGAGATACAGGCTGTCTTTGAACATTTTAAGAGGGGAAAGGAGAACCTGTCTGTGCTCTGAGCTGGAGGTTGAAAATATGACCTTCCAAGGGCCTGACTTGAAGGTTTTCCAATGGTGCCAGATGAGACTTTCTGAGCTTGATAGAAATGAAAGGATTTGGTCAAGAGATCACCACGAAGAAAGGGTTTAGAAACACTGGGTTAGTTTTCTGTGCTCTCCATTAAAAGATATGAGTGACTAAGCTAAGAAGCTGAAGGTTGTGTCCAGATCAGATGCACAAGTTAGTAAAGAATCCTATCAGCCATATACCCATGTGAGTCAGGAGGAAAGCTCAACTATCATTAGAAAAATGAATGAGTTTCACCAGGAATTTGAGGCAATTTGTCGACATTAGGTTTCTTGTGAACACATATATGTTGTAATGGTCATATGTAAAAGGTAGGCCCAGGTCTAAGTTTACATCTTGAATCTACCTTTATTCTATTCTGTAACATTCTCCTGAGCTTTCTGGGTTTGCTTATCCACTTCTTTATCCATCAAACTGCTGCCCTCACAATAGAGCTTGGAGGTAACATTCAGTTCTGTATTGCTAATGTGAGCATACTTCAGTGTCTGGTAGGACTTCCCTGGGGCACTAATTTATTAATCAAATTGAAGCTGCAAGAAAGGAAATCCATGCAGTTCAGCATATTTTTATGGTGGTGCCCTCCCAGGTCAGAGTCATTATTGTACTAGAACTTATTAAAATACTATCTCCAAGCACTTTGGATAGCCATAGCATCTCCTGACATGAAATGCCTATTACCTAATCAGTCATTGGTTCCACCTTCTTTTCCTCTTAGGCAAAATTAATATCTCTATCTTTCTAGTTTCTTGCTTTTTTGAGTTTATCAATAGCAGATATTCATCTCTGCTCCCTCCCCCAAAAGAATACAACAATGTCAGAGAATTTTGGTGTAAATCAGTAATTATTTACAGTATTGATCATTCCTATGCACACAAGTTTTCTAAGGCAGGTTATTTAAAATCTTTCTGGCCCCTCCCCATTTCTACTGGGTTTTAGTACCCTTATAGCATGATATGGTAGAAAATGCCCTGGATTTTACACTAGAAGTCCTAATATCAAGTCTCGACTCTGCCTGTTACCCAATTTTTGTCAAGAGACTTGGCCTCTATGATCCTCAGCTGCTAAAAATAATTTAATCTTTTTTTCAGAAGTTACTTTCAAAATTGCAGTGCATTTGGATAATTATTTGAGCTTTCCAATAAACAAGGACAAATAAATCATAGACTCTAAAAGCTAGGAAGAGAACTCCTTCGAGACAAGTAGTCCAAAACATCCCTGATTCAGCATCTCTTCTAATAATCCTTTATTTTAACATACCCAAGAAGGGGAAACTCACTACTTCCAGAGGCAGCTTATCCCTTTTATAGATTGCTTTAATTGTTAAGAAGTTTTTTTTCTAACATCATGCCTAAATCTGCATCTTCCAGCCCTTGTTCTTGGTTCAAATTTAATTCTTCCTCTCCATGAAAGACTTAGAAGTATTTGAAGAAAATAGTCATTTCTTCTTGAATTCTTCTCTAGGCTAAACATTCCCAGTTCCTTCAAAGTATCCTTGTACATCACCTTTGCCAGGCCTTTCACAGTCCTAATATCTTTTATCATACTCTTAACTCCTCTCTCTTTCCTAAAATGACGTGCTATTTACTGAACACGAAATACAAAATGTGACCCAATCAAGGTATATTGGAAATATTACTTCTTTGCTTTTCTTGCTGCATCCCAAGGGAGCATTAGCTTTCTGGGCTACATAGAACACTGTTGCCCTATATTGAGCTTGTGGCCTTCAATTTTTTTTAGTTTTGTTTTTTTATCAGCATTGTGATCCAGACACATTCACAATTCTATGCTTTTGAATTTGATATTTTTCAATTTATAAATAAAATTATAAATGTTCAACTTACAAATATACATATAACTTTTCATTTATCTATTAAATTTAATTTTATTGAATTTGACTCATCAGTTTAGATCAATTCAGATCCTTTTGGATATGGACTCTGGCAACCAACATATTAGCCTTCCTAATTTCTTGTAATATTTAAATGTCATATACTACCTTCAACACAGTCTGATTGTTCATATGAAGGGTCTTGGGGCCCACACATAGTATGGACTTTATTTATAATATAATCCACATGTAATTTGGGACCCAGTTGCCACAAAGTCTTAATTGGAGTGTTTAGTGGGGTCTGTGTGTGGTGATTAGAAACCTTTAACACTAAGGAGGAACAGCAGCAGACCTATGATAGTTGCTTAGCCACAAAACTAGGGTCAAACAATCAAGTACCTTCAACAACTGCAGTGCTACTTCCTCATCTTTACTCCATGGAAGCTTTTTATTTCTCCATATTCTTTTTGCATTAGATTTTCTATGTCTAGAAGAAGGGTTGTTAACCTTTACTCGTGAGTTTGTATCTTGTATGTATATACATACATACATATATATATATATATATATATATATCTACACACACACACACATACATATGTGTGTGTCAAGACATCACCCTGATGATGTCATTGGTACTCTTTGCAAACAATGACAAGAAGAAGAAATGCAAAATGCAAACACATATGGAGGACTCTAGAGAATTGCTTCTCAAATGATAGTCATTTGTCTCCTAGATTTCTGTTATTTCTACTTCAGCAGCTAGTTCCTTCTTCTTTCAAAAATCAGGTCCAGAAGAGAAGTCCAGGTTCTAGCTCCTTCTCTGAAAAAGTTGAAATAACCATTGAGGCAAGTCATCAATTTCTGACTGTTCTGGTCATGAGAGCATCACCAGATGCCTGGGTAGTTGAAATCCCCCTATTTCCACAAATTGTTACTCTGTATATTAACTAATGATTTGTTTCCAGGAATTTTCATAGAAAATCTTAATTAATTTAGGATATCTGTAATCCTGTAGAATTATCACCTACCTTTCCACCTCCATTGACATTTACCTACTCACCCTCTATTATGTATCTCCCACAGTTTCTTGTTCTTTCCTTATAGGAGTATATATTAATAATATATAATACTCTGTGTTTTTAATCATCTCTCTGTTAGTAGATAGCATACTTTGTCTTCAGTTCTCTGAAAGAATTATTGGTCATTACATTGATTATAATTCTTAAGACTTTTCAAAGTTGTTTGTCTTTACAGTGTTATTATTTCTTATATTATTATATTGATTATGCTTACATATTTTTTGAATGTTGCCAATGTGTAAATTTTTTTTCTAGTGGGCTAGGAGGAGGTGGGAGTGAAAATATATGCTTGCTCTTTGGGAAAAATATCTAATTTAAAATACTATGATGCTATTCCGCATGTCTTTTATTTCTGTTGAATAAGGTATACCCTTCAAAAAAGCCAAAGTCCAATCATACATCCCAATCTGATAAATCTTTGTGGCACATAGATGAAACTTGCCTCCTTCCATTACAATATTTGGGTCACACAATTTCTTGTCCTTACTGTGTACATTTGTATATCTGAGTCTACGGGTTATATTGTTGGTTTTCTTCTTAGCTACTATTTGTCAGGGTAGTTAGGTGGCATAGTGGATAGAGCATTGGGCTTAGAATGGGGAAGACTCATCCTCATGAGTTCAAATTTGTCCTCAGACACTTACTAGCTATGTGACCCTGGGTAAGTCACTTAACCCTGTTTGCCTCAGTTTCTTATCTGCAAAATGAGTTGGACAAGGAAATGGCAAAGCACTGTATTATCTTTGCCAAAGTCACAAAGAGTCAGACACAACTGAACAGCCACAATTTGTCATGAATTACTCATTCTCTATTCTGTTTGTCTTCCTTTTATGCCATAGTTGCTTTGTACTTGCTACTAATTGATACCAAACTTGTCAGAGAAAATAGTAGGGTAGTTTGCTCTTTCCCCTTACCACTTTTAGTTTAGCAACCTCTAGATTAGATTTGAAATCCTTTCCTCTCCCTCCTGGTCCCTGTTAAGTATATTCCATCAGTTGCTGAAAGCCCATCAATTTTTATATTTTAAGCTGTCAGCCAGTAATACTAATCTCATTTTCAGACTTTATCTTCTTAATCAATTGTTCAGTTAGCAAAAATGTGGTTCTCTTGAATCTCCTACTTTCAATTTTTAGCACGTGAAACCAGTTTCAAAACCTTGCCTTTTTTTCCCCATAGGACTTAATCTTTAAAAACTTCTGGTGGTATCTTCCCCCCCCCCGAATTCTTTGTCATATCTTTGGAAACATTCCCCAAAGAATCATTTGGCCTGTCTGCTGTTCATGACAGATCAAAAATCATTCAGGTGCTCAACAATCACCACTGCTTTTTAATCCACTCACCATTAATGGTCAAACTTGAATTTAATAGTACCTGCAGATTTACATCATCATTCTTTGGAGCACAAAAACCTACTCTTTTCCAGAGACTTTCCTTTATATTTATCTATTATAACATTATATATATATATATACTCATTTTAGGAAAAAACTAAATATTCTGAATATTTAGTGGTCCATTTTATTTTCCTGTCCTCTCTCACCTTCTTACATTCCCCAGCCATTTGACATGGGTAAAAATACTCCATGCCTCTTTACATCATGTTTCTTTGTTTTCTCTTTAATGTATGTTCATTCATGGAAACCTTCATTTTTCTTGCTTACATTCATATTAGAAATGAGTTCTGACTGCCCTTTTTATTTCCTCCTCTACAATGGAAACCATGTTGTCCTTTGGTTATACACAGGTACTACATGGAATTGAAAGAAACCTGAATATTTTACTCTCACATCACATCACAATATTAACTGCTTTGCAGAAATATGGCAATTTCTTTACTTTAGTCTAAAATGAGGAGTGATTCATTTGCTGAACAGGTAGACTGAATAAGGAAAACATTAAAGATCAATGATAAATCTGATGCAGTTCAACTGCATTTTAGTACTTGAGGAGGGAATGTGCTAACTATTCTTAGTCTTTATCAGAGTCACTTAGGACATGTTTGTGGTGTGTAGTTCTTCAGTACTGGCATACAAAATGTAATATCTGATTAAATATTTCCCAGCATTTTCCTTGCTATTTTTAAAGAACGATGGATTTGTTGATTTAAAAATGTCCTAAAATATCTGTATTGTCATATATATATATATATATATATATATATATATATATATATATGATGGTTTATTTTTATTTTTAATCTTGACTCATAAGAAGGATTGCTGAAAGGGAAATATTTTGTAAACATTAATCATTACATTTATGTGTGTTGTTATCCTCATCATAACTATTACTTTTTTGCATTTGGACCTTTAATTTCTTTGATAGATTAATTCTCAATATGGAAAATTCTTTTACCAGTCGTGTTTGATAACTGCTCTGAAACTTAAAGTTTTATTATTATTATTTCCAAGTGCAAATGAGGAAACCGGCATCCTAGGGCAGACAGGGTTTTCAACTAGAGCTGAAAATTCATTCTATAAAAAAAAAAAAACAACTACATCATTCAAATTGCCTTTCTTAAACTAGGTCCCTCAAGTGAATAAATGATTCCCTTAGAATTAATTAGGCACTTTTGGAAGTACATTAACTCTTTCAGATCACAAAGGGTACCATTTGGTAAATTACATCTAATTATTTTCTATAACAGGCCACAAGAGGATCATTCAGTAAGAGTTAATAGTTCTCAAAGTCTCTGACTTGCTCTCTGAGGTGTCATTTATGCAGTGAGAAACTTCAGCAGAGTTACATATTTATAATCATTTATGTGTCCAGAATGAATTTAATCATGCTTAGTAATATTATACAGATTTGAATTTTTCTTTTCTCTATTTTTAATATTTTAACATTTCAAAATCAGATTCAGATAATTCAAAGAATCTTTTAGGAGTTAAATTTTTCCCACCACAGAGGCACAAATAAAAACAAGCATAGTCATTTCACATCTATGGACCTTGGGCTTTAACTTCAGTCCTTCCTGTTTGATTCTTTCCCCCACTCCACCACCCCAAAAAGTCAGAGTAAAAGTAGTTTAGAGATGGTTGGCTATGATATGATATGATATGATATGATATGATATGATATGATATGATATGATATGATGTAATGTAACGTAACGTAATGTAATACAATGCAATATAATATAACATAATACAACACAGCACACCACAACATCATAATACCACAACATCATAACACAACAACATCATAACATAACATAACATAACATAACATAACATAACATAACATAACATAACATAACATAACATAGTATTGCATAGCATGTAATTATAAAGAGATGTTAGAAGTAGTTAAGAGATGGTTGGCTATAATTGACTATGATTTTGGCCACCAGAGGGCTCCCTATTACTTCCATCTGAATGTGAATAAGCCTTAGCTTTGCAGGGAATCTAAAGTCTCTTCCATTCACTAGGCACATCTTAGCTTAAAGTATGTTAAACACATGCACAAAAGTAGAGTGTTCCAGCTTGTTCTGGTTAATAAAAAATAAGTACCAGTTCATCGCCTTTCTCTTAAATCTGTACCCAGGGAAATTGAACTTGAATATCTATCTCTACCTCTATCCACAGATATACACACACATATATGCATATGCATCTCTCTCTCTCTCTCTCTCTCTCTCTCTCTCTCTCTCTCTCTCTCTCTCACACACACACACACACACACACACACACACACCTCATTGAACTTAAACCATACTGACTTCATTCAAATATAGCTCTCATTCATTAGTGACCAATATGAAATTCCTTTAAAAAAGTAAGTGCTCTTCTGGTCTCTCATATCAATAGGTATCAATAACTTCAAAGTAAAATGAACAACATCAAACAAAGACAGAAAAAAATAGAGAATAGGAGTTTACAAGTATAGATTTGGGTAGAAAGGAATCAAAGGAATTCTTTGGGGCTAACCTCCAGTATGAGGTGAGAGGAAAGAAGTAGAGGGATCCTTCCGTTTTGATCCTCTGCTTCGAAAAGCATGTGACTGGGATACTCTTAAATCAGGTCATAGTAGCTGAGGAAGCTTAGAATGAGAAGATTTTGATGCCGGAAGGGCCTTTAGAGATCTAGACCAATCCCTAAACTTTTCAGGTGTAAGATAGACAAGTAAGGTATTACAAATAAACTCTACAGACTGAGACCAAAGAGGTAAGTGACTTGTCCATGACCACATATTAACTAAATTAGATTTAGAATTCAGGCTTGGATATTTTGACTCCAAATAAAGTTGTCTCACATAGTGTATCTCAAAGTTAATAGGAGAAAGACATTCTCTTTTAGTTTCTTTAATGGTCAGAATACAATTCAGTAGACATTATTATATTCTACTGTGCATTACCACATTTAGGTTTTTCCTTCTCACCCTCTTTAGTGGAGCAGTTTGACTTTGTTCTTGACCTTGGTTTCCTGAGTTCTTAGAATTTATTTTTCCCTATCATAGTCCGGCTGTACTCAAAAATCCAGGAAAAGACCACAGGAGCCCTTGACTGGGAATATACCTGCATGGTAGGGAGAACATAGAACTCCAAATAGGGACTCAGAAACATACTAGGGCTCTGAGCAGAAGCAAAGTGAAATAGATCAATTTCAGGAACTCAAGAAATTGATATTAAGACAAAACAGGACCTGTCTAGCTCCCCTCTTAGGCTTCTCATTTTACAGTGTGGGAGGGGAAGAACCTAGCTCTAGAAAAAAGTCCCAAACTGGGGACTGAGGAAAAGAGACAGGAATAAACAGAAGAAACAAACCTGGAAAAGTTGAGTAACTCCATTACAAACATAAACAGAGATGTGGAAGAAAAAATGGTTTGGTCACAATGATTATAAGAGTACTTGTCACAAATGGAAAAAAAAAATGGAATAAGTGAAATGAAAAGCTTTGGAGCAAAGAAATTCAATGAGAATAAATGACTTAGAAAAAAAGAGTAGAAAACCCTACCAAAGCAGCAGACTCTTGAAAGTTAGAATAGATCAAACAGAACTTAATACCATCAAAACATGAAAAGAAATATTAGAACAAAATCAAATTTGAAAAACAAAAGAAAGAAAATGTAAGTTATCTACTACCAGAACAACATGCCTGGCAAACAGGTTGAGGAAAGAATGCTGAGAAATTATTAAGCTCCCAGAAAACCATGAGGGAAAAAAAAGACTCAATGTTGTGTTTCAAGAAATCATAAATAAAAATCTCCCTTAATAGGACCAAAGAAGTGAAAATTCAAAGGAATGTCATAGTCAAAATCAAGAACTTATAGGTCAAAGGAAAATGCTGCAATAAATAAAGAGTCAAAGTACTGAGGAACTATAGTCACAATTACACAAGACATTATAGCTAATAACATTGTAAGAAAGAGAAAGGTCCTTGGGTTCATATCATATGAAAAAGAAGAATAGTATGAAATGACTTAGTTGCTGTCTTCCAGTATTTGAATGGCTGCCTTGTGGAAGAGGCATTAGACTTGTTCTATTTGTCTGAAGAGGACAGAACCAGGAGCAGTGAGTTGAAAGCTGAAAAGAGGTTAATCAGATTCAATGTCAGGGGGAAAAACAACTTTTTTAAAAAGACAATTAGAGCTGTCCAAAAGTGGGTATAGGCTTCCTTAAAGCTGGTTCGTCTCCCATTCTTAGAGGTTTTCAGATCAAGGCTGGTTGGCTGATCATTTGTCTAAGTATATAACAGGGGGATTTCCTTTTGTGTATGGGTTTGGTTAGATGACTGACAAATTCCTTTCTAACTCTGAAATTCTGTAATTTTATGACTCTTGGAATATAGTATTTCATAAAACAGAACAAAAGGTCTCCAAACAAACTTGTCTAGCAAGACTAAATCAAAGTGTAAAGGAAGAAAAAACTGTACCTTTAATGGGATGGAGGACTTTATAAGCATTTCTGGTGAAAATATGATTGCTGAATAGAAACTTTGAAACACAGGGTTCAAGAAAAACCTAGAAAAGTTTTAGGTATTGGAAGGTACTAGACAATGATGAAACACAATTCTAATAGGTGTCTCTTCTGATTCCTAAGCACTTCAAGAGTCTTGGAGGAATTAAATAAGACAAAAAAGCCCTGGAAATTGTTTTTTTCTCTTTTGAAGTTTTTAAGAGAGAAAAAAAGAAATGGGAAGGAAAAGTGATATACTGTGTAAGAAATTAAAAAGAATGTGTGGAACTTATTGTATTTCTCATAACTGGAGCACATCAGAAGAAAGGTGTAAAAATGGAGCAAGTAGTAGGGACCATGAGAATTGCAGGAGCCTCACTTTTATTTTCACTGGACAAAGTAGGATTGAACATATGCCAAGATTTTACATTAAACTCAATAATAAAAGCATTGTTATATATAAAAATATACAGACCTTTCCTTAATATGATAAATAATATTTTTTCTAAAATGAAGAGCCAGCATTTCATATAATGGATAAATGCTGGAACAGAAGGAGATAGATTTGGATAATTGCATAGTTCAAACTTGTATCTCATCAAACAAAGAACTGTATGATTTTGTTAAACAATTGAAGATATGTGACCATATTTTTAGATAGAAAGAATTCAGTGGTCAGATATGGGGGGGGGGGCTGAATCATAGAGTAAAGTTGAGGAGAAGGTAGAAGGAAATAGAATCCAAGGCACTATGAAAGGAACTATTATGAAAAAAAAATGCAGAGGATACTTATTCCTTTGAGAGGAGGGAAGGAAAGGACAATGGATAAAGGAAACTTTTGAGACGTGGAAAAGGAAAGTTAATAGAGGTCAAGTCAGATAGCCTCAGTCTTCTGGATTATGTCATCTCAGAATGAGCAACTGAGGATTAATTTGGAAACTCAAAAATAATAGGAAAAATTTATAACATTGGAATTAAAAAGTGATTTTTTAAAATGTCAATTTTTTAATTATTAGATATGAAACCAATGTAGAATTTATGGGAGTAGTTCACGTTTTGATTTTAATTTTTAGAACTATTTTTTAAGGTGACCAGTGTATAACTGATGTTTTACTACCTCACCTAAACCATCAGGCTGATCTGTGATGTGCTTTGATATCACTTAACATTTATTGTCAATAATTTCAAAGCTTATTTAACATCCTATCTTTTTGAATTACATATTTCTAGAATTCATTACTTATAATTTCTGCACTTAAATGTGCATCAAGGAGAATAACAACATGAAGGGACTGATTAACTCAATTATACCACCCACACCTAGATAAAGTCTTTTCAACTACAAAACTGAAGCATGGTGTTTTAAAAGAAAATAAAGCAATCTGTTCTCCTGATACCATTATGTTCTTCTAGCTTGAAGAGTGCTTTTTTTTTAAAGAAAAAAATTACAAATAATTGATGTTAAGATCACATGTACTATAACATTTGACAATTTAGAGATACAAAAATTTAGCATCTTAGATATAGAAATGTCTTTTGAATGTTATTTTTAAAGATTATGATGGTTATAATCACCATCATCATCATCAGGATCAAGATCAGCAATCTGAGCCCTCCTCTCTCCTACTATCATCTTTGGCCACAATTTGTTAAGTTGCTTCAATGAATGAAAGTATAAAAGAACAAGTTTATTAAATGTTTACCATCTGCCAAGCACCAATTAATGTAGAAAGTAAATCTTGTAGGGGAAGTTCTAAGTGGTAATTTCGTCTGGGAACTCCTGACTGGAAAATTCTTTCTACCTATGCAAATAAGCAAATATTCTGCAAATTATTATTGTGTTTTTAGATGGAAATGGTTAATTGCACTAGGGTCATGCAAAAATTATGCCTCAGAGGTGAGACTTTAACAAAGATCTTTGTGTCTTAAGGTTCAATTGTCTATCCACTACACCATACAACTTCCACAGATGATCACATAACATCAAAATCCTTGTGTGCACGATCGGTCAATTTGTCATGCCTTTGTTAGCTTACATTTTGTAGTGTTTCACAATGTTAACTCAAAGAAAGAGTTTTTTTTTTAATCATAATCCTCCTTTTCATCCTGAGAACCTGTATTCCCTCATGCCTTTTCTAATTCTGTATATTAAGAATCACATAGTGAAGAATTTAATTCAGCTATTACCCATGATTCACTGGGATTTAGATTCGACAATGCTTATAAGACATTTAAATTCCATTTCTGTATGAAGAAATCTACAAAAATTGCCAGTGCTAATCAACTTTGTTACAGGACTCTCCTTGTGTTCTAGTTTTAAACATGAATAAGTAAATGAAATTGCTTTCCTTAGATATAGGTAAAGATTTTTATTCTAACAAAATTAAACATTATCATAGTTCATCCTCTCTTTGCATTATGAATCATCTCAAATACTTTCTTGGGTACAAATGAAATTTTCTGATATGCAGTGACTTCATTTAGTAAGACCTTTCCTCATGGTCTCATTTTTTTATTTTGATTATATGAAATGAGAGTTTGAAGCAATTATTTGGATTATTACTTAATTAAACTGTCCAGACAGTGGAGGAAGAACGGTTCTTGGTCAAACTGGGATATTAAGTTGGTTGAAGTATTCATTGGCTTACATTATCAATACTTATAACTTGGACCAGTACTATACATAATCAATGAAGTAGCTACATAATTGAATAGGAGGAGGAGAGTGGACAGGATTATCTTTAAGTAATTGCCTAGTACTTCAATGTTTCTGAGCTTCTTCATGAAATAAAGGTCTACCTTTTTAAAACCAATATTTTTCTGGTCATACAGCATAGTATAATGGATAAAAATCTGTCCTTGGAGTCAGGAAGACCTGAATTCAAGCTCTGATTCTACTACATACTAATTGTGTTACCTGTGCAAGTCATTTAACCTCCCAGAGGCTGAGAGAACACACTAACATTATAGGAGGTAGAATTTCTGCCATTATTCAGTGATAGATGAAATTTCCTCATTAGGAATTCAATACATCAATAAAATCATAGGCCTGGACCAAAAAACAAATATTCTAGTGGTAAAGAATGACCAGGAATTTTAGAATACCTCATTGTCTGAAGAATAAATGTTGAGGGTCCCTCAAAGGTCAACGGAGAGGCCTGCAACAGGTGTGAGTACACCTAAGTTAAAGAAATGAAATCGTGCACAGATTATTTTGGGGAGAGATACATAACTAGAAAATAAGTAGTGTTGGTTGTGGGGTTAGAGTGAAAGATAACTGATGGAGAGCTGGTACACATCATTAATAATAATGTTAAGAAAACTAGAGGAGACATCCAGAAAGGACTTATGAAAGAAAGTCAAGAGCTTCACAGGATGAGAGGGTAGAAGTGGATTGCAATATGCTAAATTGGCCTGTGTTTTAAAACTGATAAAATCACAAGTCTCATTAATAAATCTAGAGAGCTGAAGAGAAAGACTTTTGGCTGTTAGTGAATTATCAGAATAATTGTCCTGATTTCTATAGTTCATTCTGTACAACATAGTGTTAATTTCATGGAATTACCTTTTAGAAAAATAATTTTCACAAATCTCAAGATTCCTGAGGTAGATATCCATTTAAGTGGTTCTAAGGTATAGAGTTTATTCAGAATCACATGTTACTTCGGATTCATGTGGAAAGATTCTTATCACTGGGCTCCAGTGGTATAGAAAAAAGGATAGATCTTGGGTTTATTATATAGTTACTCTAGGGAATTACCAAGTGAAGGTACTCCCTCTCCCAGTGCAAGTTGGCACTATGTTTGTGATTTACAGTCTGAGTTGTGTAGAGTCCTGAGAAATTAAGTAACTTATCCACGGTAACAACCAGCATGTATCAGTGAGAAGACTTGGGACTCGGATATTCTTGATCAAACTCAGCTCTCCATCCACTGTGCCATAGTGTCTTCCACTAATATGTGTGTGGTAGAGTACTGATTGTAGTCACAAAAGTGAAAATGAAGAGTAGGTAACCAAGGAGAGACTCTGCCAACCTAGTTTTTTTAGTTGTTCCTTAGTACGACTATATAGTCATTGATTCTCTCACTCATTTAAAGTAGAAAAAAATAAACTATATTTCTATACTCAGGTTAATGAGTAAAGTCAACAAGCATTTATTAAATGCTCACTGTGTTCCAGGTAATGTGTTAAGCATCAAAGATAAAAATAAAGGCAAAAAAAATCCAGTTCCTACCATCAGGAAGATCACAATCTAATCAGAGTGTAAATATATGAACACCTATGTACAATCAAGATTTATTCAAGGTAAATTGAAGATAATCTTAGAGAAAAGGCACTAGCATTAAGGGGAATGAGGAAAAGCTTTTTGCAAAAGGTGAGATTTTAGCTGAGATGTGAATGAAGTCAAGGAAACAAGTAGGGAGAAAATTCCAGGCTTGCATGGGGAACAGCCATTGAAAGTGGGAGATGACTTGAACTGTGAAAGGATGTAGTAGCAAGCACCCTAACATTCCCAGGGTGGCTGCCAACACAGGTTTTTCTTGGCTCAGAGAATGTAACAACCTTCTGGACCCACTGCCCAATCACAAAGTATCAAGGTGTGGGCTTTCCTGAAAAACAAGCCTCTCACCACAGGCTCCAAGTGCACTTAACCTAGGGGCAGGGAAGATCTTAAAAATTTATATTCCTATAACAAAGATACAACATGACAACTATTGTAAATGAATTACAAAGGGGTGACATATGTAAGAAGACTGGAAAATTAGTTAGGGGAAAGTTTATTAAGCATTTTAAAATTCAAATCGAAGATTTTATATTTGAAGTTGGATTAATAAGGAACCAGTGAAATTTCTTGAATAAAGTATAACATGATCAGACCTATACTTTATAAGTCCAAATAGCTGAGTGAAGGATTGAATAGAGTGGGGAGAGAATTGAGGCAGGAAGGCCAACCAGTAGGCTATTGCATAAATCAGGCTTTAGTGTGGTGTGATGAGGACCTGAACCAGAAGCAACGTCAGAGGAGAAAGATATGTTGTGAAGATAAAATAGATAGGACTTGAAAACAAATTAGATACGGGAATGATGAAAGAGAATATGGAGTCAAGGTTGATACATTGTGATCCTTGGAAGACTGTTGTTTGTCTTTAGTTCTCAAAGAGGACCATGACATCAGAGAGGTCATGCCTTGACATGCAAGTGAATTGGATTTAAGTGAGGGAGGACTTGCAAAGTCACCAGCCTCACTTTCTTCTCTAGAGCCATGTGAGTCCACTGGTGAAAAACACATAAGGATGACTAGAAGAAAGTGGTGCCCTCAAAAGTAATTATGAAATAAGGAAAAGGAGAAAGTTTGGGGTGAGGAGGAAGATAATGGGTTTAGTTTTGGACAAGCTGAATTTAAGATGTCTTTGGCAATCCAGTTAGAGATGTCCACAGATGCACTTGTTTGAAAGAGAATATTACACAGCTCTTATACCTGGGGCTGTTATCTGTGCTTAAAGCCTCTAGTGCCAAACAACAATTTTTTCTCAGCCTCTCAATCCATATTAGAATTTTTTTTCTGTCTGACATTTGGGGTGACCTTTAATCTTAAAAATAAAAAAAAACACCAGACAAAACATATTAGAAGTGAACTAAATCTTAATGAGTCACAGCCTTGTACTATCATGTCCATGAAATCTTTAAAGTGGCAGATGGATCATGAGTTCAAATCTTGAATCAGGTATTTATTGTATGTAAATTCAAATTATTTCCCCAGGCATATGTTACTGTTGAAGCCTGAGAACATACTAATAATTTCCTAAAGCATTTTTATTTCAAACTACTTTATTGATATATTTGGTTTCTGTGTCAATTTCCCTTTTAAATTCATGCTACATTGACCCTCCTTCTTTCATAATTACCATCTATAAAAAGAATAAAAAAGAAAAAAAAGTTACTCAAAGTAACCAAGTCCAACATTATATGTTAAGTTCCACACCCATAGTCACCCACCTCTACAAAGAATGGAGGGATTCTCCTTTTTCTTCTTATTTATCATCATTTTATAGCATTCTTAATGAGTTTCAAAGTATTTCAGTTACTAGAATTATTTTTAAAAATTTAAAATAGGATTAAGTATCCTAGAAAAATAATCCAAGCAGCCTTGAAGACCATCTATCAGTAAGAGAAATATGACATGATTTGCATATAAATTCTTCACAAGAATAAATGGATTTTTTAAATCTCCTCTCTCCCAGCTGTCCATGCCTATTCCTAGTATACTGTACTAATCATGTTAACTTCTACTCACAAACCTTTATTGTTCTCCCTTTGTAATTATAAAAGTATAAACTTCCTATCCTGGTTTTCATGACCATCCACAAGCTAGATCTGTCCTTTCTTTCCAGTCTAATTTCATTTTGTTCTCCTCTATTGGTGAGTCTGTAAGTTAATCAACAAACTTTTTAAAAGTACTTATAGTATACCAAGTACTGTGCTAATTGATGGGCATACAAAGAAGAGCAAATACATGGACCCTATCCTCAAGGAATTCACATAGTAATGGGGTAGACAAAATGTCGAAAGCTATGTATGTGCAAGATATAATCCAAGTGAATGAAAGGTAATCCCAGTGGGAAAGTACAGGGTGATAGGAAGGGGAAGGGTAAATGTGACCAGGAAAGGCTTCCTGCAGAAGGTAAGTTTTGAGATGAGTCCTGAAGGAATCCAGGGGAAACAAAAAGAGGAAGTGAGGAGAGAAAGAATCCTAGGCATGGAGATAGCCAGTCAGAAGGCAGAGTAGGGACATGGAGTATCTTGTGTAAAAAATCCCAAGAAAGCCAGTGTAACAAAAGGGTAGTATATGTGGAAGGGAATAAAGGCTTGGAAGCAGATGACAGGGAAAGTTAAGAAAGGCTTTAAAAACAAAAAGTATTTTTAATTAAAATTTATGTTTAATTTTAGTTTACATCATTCATTTCCACAAGATTTTGAGTTACAAATTTTTTCCCCTTCTTTCCCCTACCCATCACCCCAACACAGCGATCTCACTGAATACCTCCTTCCTGAATCTGCTCTCTCCTGTATTCTCTCCCATCCTCCCTCCAACTTTCCAATAGGGCACGATGGATCTCTATGTCCCAGTGCCTATATATCTTATTTCCCAGTTGCATACAAAGAAAAAAGTATTTTTAAAAAATATTTGATTTTAAAATTTTGAATTCCAGATTCTTTTCCTTCCTCTGTCATCACCCACCCTTACTAGGATGATAAGAAATTCAATATAGGTTGTATATGTGAAGCTATGCAAAATATTTCCATAGTGAATATATTGTGAAAGACTGAATATATTTCCCTCCATCCTATCCCACCCCCATTTGTTCTAGTCTATTCTTTGATCCTGTCCCTTTTCAAAAGTGTGTGCTTGTAACTTCCCCCCCAACCTGTCCTCCCCTCCTTCATCCCCCTTTCATCCCCTTCCTCCTTACTCTCCTGTAGGGTGAGATACCCTATTTAGTGTGTATGTCATTCCCTCCCTAAGCCAAATTCAATGAGAGTAAGGTTGGCCCATTCCCTTTTACCTTCCTGTTCTTCCTCTCCATTGTAACAGTTTTCCATTGGCTGCTCTATATGAGAAAATTTATCCCATTCTGTCTCTCCCCAGCTCATCTCATTATATTCCTCTCTCACCTCTCAATTTCACCTTTTAAGTATCATCCCTTCCTATTCAATTGGTCCTGTGCCCTCTGTCTACATATACCTGTACACACACACATACACACACACACACACACACACACACACACACACACGGAACATGATACTCAGTTTTGCTGGGTAGGTGATTCTTGGTTTTAATCCCAGCTCCTTTAACCTCTAGACTATTAAATTCCATGCCCTTTGATCCCTCAGTGTAGAAGCTGCCAGATTCTGTGTTATCGTGATTGTTTTTCCACCATATTCAAATCGTTTCTTCCTGGCTGCTTGTAATATTTTCTCCTTGATCTGGGAACTCTGGAACCTGGCTATAATAGTCTTAGGAGTTTTCTTTTGGGGATCTTTTTCAGGAGGTGAATTGTGAATTCTTTCAACCTCTATTTTGCCCTCTTGTTCTAAAACATCAAAGTATTTTTCTTTCAGAATTTCTTGAAGGTTGATTTCTAGGTTGTTGTTTTTTTTTTTATCATAGTCAAATAATTTTTAAATTATGTCTCCTGGATGTATTTTCCAGGTCTGTGGTTTTTCCAATGAGAGATTTCACATTGCCTGCTATTTTTTCATTTGTTTAGATCTGTTTAATATTATCTTGATTTCTCATAAAGTCACTAGTTTCCATTTGCTCCAATCTAATTCTGAAGGAATGATTCTCTTCAGTGAGGTTTTGAGATTCTTTTTCCATCTGGCAAATTTGGCTTTTTAAGGTATTCTTCTCCTCATTGGCTTTTTGAGCCTCTTTTGCCATTTGAGTTAGTCTATTTTTTAAAGTATCATTTTCTTCAGTCAGGTTGTTGACTCTCTTTTCATGTTTTTCTTGCATCATTCTCATTTCTCTTCCCAATTTTTCCTCCACTTCTCTTATTTGTTTTTCAAAATCCTTCTTAAGCTCCACTATGGCCTGTAAGCAGCTTATTCTTTTGATGGAAGCTTTTGGTGCAGGAGTTCTGACTTTACTGGCTTCCTCCTGTTCTATGCTTTGATCCTTTTTTGTCCCCAAGAAAGGAATCCAGAGTTGGATTGCTGAGCTTGCTTTACTTCCTTTGCTTGTTCATTTGTCATTCAATTACTTGATTTTTGAGCTTCTTGCCACAGTAGAACTCTGCTTCCAGAATGGGGAGCTTTGTCCCAAATCACTGGATTTTTCTCAGTTGCTGGTGCTGTTTAGTTGCCTACTCTCTGAAGCCTCCATACACTCTGGCTCACTGGTCATGCATGCCAGTACCTCCACCTTAGACAGCAATCCATATCCAAGCAGGTTAAAGCAAGAGTGATTATCCCTCAGACTAGTCGCTTTGTCCCCCTACAATCTGCAGACCAGGGGCTCTGAAGCAGTCATGCAGCTGTGACTGTGCACCTCAGCTGCTTCTCTCTCCAGGGGCAAAGGCTGGACTGCACTCCCAGACTCCCTGTTCCCAAAGTCCACTGACCTCTCACTTTGTCTTTGTCATTTATGGGTTGATAATTCTGGAAACTCCCACAGCTGCTAGTGATCTACTCTCCCCACCTTCCTCTAGCCATGGCTGGTTGGGCCTCCCTGAGTTTAAAATCTTGGGCTCATGTGGGGCTTAGCTGTGCCCCCAGAGCACTGTGATGGCCCCTTCCTGCCTGCCTGCCAGTCTTTCTTCAGTGGGAGGTAAGTATCTCTCTGTTGCTTTGTGGGTTCAGTAGCTCTAAAGTTTATTTAGAGGGGGTTTTTTGTTTGTTTGTTTTTTACATTTTTTGGAGGAGGTAGGAGTGGGAGCTGTGCAGAAGTCCTGTTTCTCCTCTGCCATCTTGGCTCCATCCCCAGGATTTTTTAATTTGTGCTTGGAGTTAAGAGAGAGACATTTAAGTCTGAGTAAGGTGTGACATGATCAGACCTGCACTTTAGGAAAATCAGTTTGTTATTTAAATAGAAACTAGATTGGAGTGGGGAAACTCAGAGCAGGGAGATCAGTTAGATGGTTACTACAATAAATTCAAGACATGAAGTGATTTGAGCCTATATCAAGATGGTAGCTAAGTAAAAGCAGAGATGTTTAAAAGATATATTGTGGAAATACTAATGACTAGCTATTCTCAGCAATACAGTAATCCAAGACAATGCCAAAAGACTAATGATGAAACATACAATCTGCCTTCAGGAAAAGAACTGATATTATCTGATTATAGACTAAAGCATGCTATTTTTTCACTTACTTTTATTCATTTTTTATTTGAGTCTTCTTGCACAAAATGACTAATATGGAAATGTTTTACATGATTGCACATGTATAAACTATATTGGATTGTTTATCATCCCAGTGAGGGGGAAAGGGAGGGAGGGAAATAATCTGGAATTCAAAACTTTTAAAAGCATCTTTAAAAAGCCTTAATATATAATTGGGGAAAATAAAATATTATATACATGTATGCATATATATGTGCATATATATATGAAATATTAATGACAAGATGTGGCAACAGATTGGATATATGGAGGTAGTAAAAAAGAGAAGTTGAGGATGATACTGAGATTTCAAGTCTGGGTGACTATAATGGAAAAGTTATTAACAAGGGACAATTCAGGAAGAAAATATAATGACTTTTTGGTGTTGGACATGAGTTTGAGGTGTCTACCAGACATCCAGGAAAAATGTCCAATAGATTGTGATTTGTGAGTACAGGTCAAGAGAGAGGTTAATGCTGAGATGTATTGATTTTGGAAGTATCTGTATAATTGAGTATAATTGAGTGATGTTGAAATCACCAAGTGAAAGGGTATACAGGGGGAAGGTAAAGGGCCTAGGAAAGATCCTTGGACAGATCATGGATGTTAGTGGGCACAATCTAGATGAAAACCCAACAAAATGGACTTAAACTGATTTTTCAGATAGCATAAGGAGAACCAGGAAAGAGCAGTGTCACCCAAATTTAGACAGGAAGGAGTATCCAAGAGAAAAAGAGAGATGAACTCTATGTATGGGGGGGTGCAGTAAAGAAAGAATGGGGAAAGACAACAATTTCAGTTGAGTTATGAGGATTGAAGCTAGATTGCAGAAGATTTAGAAAAAAGTGAAATAGGAATTTAAGGCGCCAAGTATAGGTGACTTTTCTGAAGGGGGTTAGCTGAGAAGGAAAGGAGCTATAGATATATTAATGGATTTTGTTTTTTTTAGTGTGTGGCAAAACACGGGCATGATTGAAGGCAATAAGGAAAGTGTCACTAAATGCAAAGTAATTGAATATTAAAGAAAGAGTGGAGCATTCAAAGGACAATTTGTTGGACAAGATGGGATGGGAGCATGGTTGCATACTGAAGTGTTTGCCATAGACAAGGAGAAAGCCACTTCTTCATAAGAGACAGTAGTAAAGGAGGACATAATAGGGGAAGATACCTGAGTCATGTGAGATGAGGAAGATAGAAAAAGGGGAAGTTTTGTCCAATGTCCACAATTTTTCAGTGCACTATGAGGCAATGTTCTGTAATGGAAATGCAGATTTGATGATCTTCCCTGCCCCTAGGCCCTTTGATTGGCTTAAGTGACTCTGAGGACCTTCTTTAATTTGAAAATATACTCTGTCCCCTAATAGGCTGAAGGTGGTCACATGGAGCCTGTGGCAGGAGGCTTGGTTTTCAGGAATGACCACGCCTTGGTGCTGTGTGATTGGGCAGTGGGTCAAGAGGGTAGTTACATTTTCTGATCTAGGGGAAGGCTATATAATCTCTGATGTGAGGCTTTGCTTTGGGGCTCACTTTGAGAAGTGTTGTGTGATTTGACCAGATGAGACTCTGGGCAGCTGTTGAGAGCCCCCCAGCTTTGAAAACCCAGATGTTGATGCTTCTGTCTCTGGTAACTGTGATTTTGTTATTGATAATGCTTGGACAGTTTGGAAGCCTATCTATTTGATCTGTCTGTATACTCTGAAGTTCGGGGTGCTGAACTTTTCCCCCTGAACTAGGTAATATATGTTTGCTTGATTAAAGTCATCTTGTTAATTGAATTTGAGTTGCTTTCCTTTTGAAAAGCAGATCTAAGAACCTGTGTTGGCAGCCACTCTGGGGATGCTGGGGTGCTTGCTGCTTCCAGTTCCCAGCTGAGGGATGGAAGAGATACCTGGTAAACAAATAGGTTTAGAATTGCCACTCATGTCATTGTGGGAGAGAATTTATTTGGTGGGTATAAAAGAATTGAATTGAACACCCAATTGAGATTATGTAACATGCATTTGTAGTGGACCCACTCCATGTAGTTTTGTGAATTTCTCCAGCTCTGTTCAACAGCATAGAATAGGGATGAGGATGGTACATAGTGGGAGTAATACAGTATTTGGGTTTGGCAAAATATGTTGGCAAAATGACAAACGATCTAGGGATCCAGGTATAGAAGTTAATGAGAAGTTGTACTAACTCACCAAGAAGTCAAAATAAAGAGGGGAAGTAACAGCCAATTTAGAGGAGATGGCATGGGAAAGAACTGAGAGGCAGAAGGATCACAGGTCATGCTTGGGATGAACAATAGGCTTAGGTGGTGGGAAAGATAGAATGAAAAAATGTCAGTACAGGATGAAGGAATGTTGGAGTTCATGAATATGGAAGAGGAACACTTGTGAGTGATGGCAAGATGACCATTTATGGCCTTGTCAAATGGGGTCTACTCTTTGCCTCGTTCTCCTGTTTTCCTGTCCTATTTCTTTGCCTTTGTTCCATCTGTCTCCACCCATACCTTGGAAAGACTCTTCTCTTCCCCTGTCTTTTAAAACCATTCCCTTCATTTAAGGTTTCACTTAGGTGTCACATTTCCTTGGATTTTCAGTGACACTGCCTACTTCCCCCTAGTCATTTCTATATCCTCAGACTTCTCACAGCACTGTCTTAGTTTGACCTTTGAATCTATCACACGTTGTAATATATAGTTTTTGCTACATGCCTTATCTTTCCTTTTAGAATAAACCTTTTGACTGAATTTGACTAGATTAGAAGTGTTGAACATGTGACCCTTTGGATGGTTCATGAGGCTGACAATACTCCCAAGCACAGCCAGAACATGATTAAAATGTCATTGAGAAATATTGAACAAAATGAATAAAATCCAATAAAACATATATTATAGTATGTCATTTTTTCTAAGTCAATATGTAGCCTACGGAGATCCTTATGTATGGTTTCTGTTATTTTTATTTGTGGCCCCTATTTTTATTTGAGTTCGACACCACAGGACTCTATCTCTACTGTCACTCAGGGCTCTAAATCTTGTGATCTTCAGTTAGGAAAGTCTGTTTAAAAATATGCCCAGTCCCTCCTAGATCAACCTAATCCAGGAGTGGGTAACCTGGGAGCTCAAGGCCACATGTGGCCCTCTGGATCCTCAACTGCAGCCCTTTGATTGAATCCAAGATTCATAGAACAAATTCCCTTAAGGAAAGGATTTGTTCTGTTAAACTTGGACTCAGTCAAAAGGCTGTACCCAAGGACCTAGAATGTCTCCAGTTCCTATTTTATTTTTTTACCTTGCATTCTCACTCTTCTTTAACTTCCCCCACCCCCATCCTGTTCCCAGCTTACTTAGAATCCTGATTAAAGAATCCAGCTATATAATGTGTGATTTGATTTGACTTTTTTTGAATTATAGAAGGTGGAGAGAGTAATATTAAAGAAGAGAAAGCTTAGCACCTCAATTTATATCTTCACAATAGAGAAAAAGGTAATTTTCCCCTTTCTCTAAAATATTTTTTAGCCATGAAGGAGAATGCTAAAAGATATCCCCTTTATGGTGGAGTTTTAGTCTTTCTCTTTCCAAGTAAAATCACAGCATATTTAATTTCATCTCTGCAGACAAAATGTATAATGATGATTCCTACCTTCAACTAGCTTTATCTCTCTCACCATGAGATTATTTGATTAAAAACTCATTTAAAAAGTATGCCATATTAATGTATTCATCTCAAGACTGTTTGATGGATAATTTGTCTCTGTCTACCCCAGGTATTTATGTAGTCTGTCTAAACAGCATGAATCACATTTAAAATTGCATCAACTTGTACCACCTCCAGTGTAACAAACTGAAGTTGAATTGATTTAGTCTCACTTTCAGTTCTCTAATAATTCAGAACATTTGAATGACTTTTTGGCTCAGTTTGGTTGCTTCACTTTACAGAAGATTGGAATATAAGTTCTAGAGAAAAGAGAAAGGGGTACCAATAGACCCAATTTTCCACCTTAAGCCATTGTTCTTGCTTGTCATGAGGCCTATCTTAGTGGGAGCAGGAGTCTCTTGGAGAAGAGGTTATTTTGGCTCAATTGATGAACAGGAATTTTGATTATACATTCCCTTTGCTGCAAAACAGACTATTTTAAAGAAAGAAATTTCAATGATACATTTTGTCAGACTGTCTGAATTGTATCATTAAGAAATTGTTGGGCGGCTAGGTGGCTCAGTGAATAGAGCGCCGGCCCTGGAATCAGAAGGACCTGAGTTCAGAGCCGGCCTCCGACACTTAATTCACACAAACAAAAACCTAGCCGTGTAACCTTGGGCAAGTTACTTAACCCCAAATGCTTTAAAAAAAAAAGAAAAAGAAATTGTTACCCATATGTAGGTTTATTCCGATCTGAGAGTTTATCAATTGCTGTTTGTTACCTTTAATAATGTCACCATAACCTTAGAGATTTGTAATTGAAGGGATTTCATTTAAAGAGGCAAATCAAAAGCCAGAAAACACTCCAAATATAGATTTAGGTTGTGGAGGGATTGGTTGAATTCATAAAAATGATCTTTTGGACCTAAGAATAGATTTTCTCTTTTAAAATTCAATATGCACTTGCTAATGGAAATACAAAGGCTGGGAAAAGACATAGTTATGATCTATAAAGTAATGTTCATTGTGAACCTTTTAGATTCCTCATTGTCAAAAAAGGTACTTTTTATATAAATTTGGCAAACATTTTTATTGACCAAGCAACTGAACCTTATACTTTGATACAAAGATGAGTAAGATAAGTCTCTATTCTCCATGACCTTTTGATATAAGATGCAAGGGGAAAAAAGAGATGTACTTGAATGATTAGAAAACATGGTAATAATAGATCAAGACTATAAGAGACACTCAAAGTATGTGCTATAAGTTTTTACAGAATAAAATGACTGCAGTCAGTTGGGAGGGTCAAGGGAAGCTTCATGAAGAAGCTGGCATCTGAGTTGGTCCATGAAAAATGGATTGGATTTTCAAAGGTAGAGAATGCTTTACTACCTCATATGCTTTTAACTGAGTCCGCTTCTTGATCATGTTCTTTTGTTCTTCTTGATTACCAATTGGTATGTGTAGGAGCAAAAGGCAGAAATTTATGCTTGAGGGAATTCATGAACCTCTGGGCACCAAAAGTGAACTTGCATTTTGGATTACTCAGAAATTTGGAGCTGAGTCCTCGTTCTGTCTCAGGGATATATTTTTGCCTTGTTATCATCCTGGACAATCTTGGGGTTCAGTTTTGAATCTGTTGTTCACTGTCAATTCATTCAACTTGAGGAATTGACCCCTAAATATTTAATATCCCAGCTACAGAACCCCTTGCTTCTTATGCTTTTATATTCTTAGTGTTTGAAGGGGATATGTATGCACAGGAATGTAATGATGGTGATAATGAATTATATGACCACTGTTAATACTCATGGTAAGCAGGATGACAAATAATAATGGATAAATTTGTATTTATATAGATTACACAGTGCTTGACATGTATTATCACATTTGATCTTCATAACAACATTGGGAGGTAGGTGCTATTAATATTCCCATTTTATAGATGATGAAACTGAGTCAAGAGGGCTTAAGTGACCTGCCTAGTGTCACAAAGCTAGTAAGTGTCTGAGGACGGATTTGAACTCAGTTCTTCCTGAATTCTATTAACTACACACCAAGATGCTTAAACCTGACACATATAGGGAGGAAGCTATTGGCTTCCTTGCCAAGTGTAGAATATTTTTAAGATTTAGCAGCAGAATTTGTACAGAATTCTTGCAGGGAATGTTTTCCTAAACAGTGTCCAGTTGCTGGTTGCTTTGGTGACGTGGGGGAAGAAGGGAATAAATGGTGTATTATATGCTTTGAAAATAGAAGTTGTATTCTTTTAAATGTCTTGTGATTAATAAAGTTGTTTTTGTTGCATTTATGGACTATGGGTGCCTCATTGCAATTTAACCCCAAGACTGAATTATTGTACTGACCTTGCTTGGCCTGACCCAGAATAGGGACACTCCTTCTACCTCCAACACTCTATCCTATATCACCCTTTCCAGACCACTCTTGTTGTATGATACTGGCCTTCATATAATTTTCCTTCCGTTCTCAAGGACGTGAGGACCTGCATCATAGGATTTTATTCAATCCCTCCCTTCATTCTTGGGAACTTCTATATAAAAATCAATGTATCCTTGTGTTCTCTAGATTCTAAGTTGATTAGCTTCCTAAACTCTCACAACCTTTGTATTAATTCTACTTGCAGGGATTATCATACGTTAAAACTCACCATCATCTATGACTGTTTTGCCTCCTTTATCTCAAAGCCTGACATTTTTCTTTCCATTATGATATATTATCCTTTCACCTCTTCCTTTGTCTAATTTCCCTGGAAAGCTATTTTTCATCCTTTCTGTGACCTTCAGTCCCTCTGTCTCACTCTGTTCTCCAAAACCATCACCCCTAGTGCACCCTCACTTTTTTCCCTCACAATTGTGACTATACAATTAATACATATATGTATATACATATAGATACTTGCACAATACACATGCACACACTTTAACTTCTTGCCCACCCTTCTTTACTTAAAGCCATTTTGCCCTGATATTCTCATTTAACCCTCTGGATTCTCCTCTCCTCCTGTTCCTGTTGTGCGTTCATGTTAAATTCATTCACTACTTCATTCAAATTCTTGTTATCTACTCTCAGCTGGTTCCTTACTACTGAACAGAAATCTTTTTATTCTCTCCTAATTGGCTTTCTATAACACTCTATCCTCAATCCCCTTATCCCTTCTCCATTCCCTATTATCTTAGTTGTTGACCTCAACTCCTACTTTACTAAGAAAAAAATAAGTTTTCTCTCTTGAGCCACCTCATTTCTCCTACTGTAAGCTCTATACTATCTTCATTCTCTCTTCTTTTGCCCTAGTCTCTGAAGAAGAGGAGGTTTTTTCTTTGTTGAGAATCTCCTTATCCCCTCCATCCCACTGTTTACTCTCGGAGCTTGCTTCTTTCTTTCTCTCTCATATTTCCTTTCCACTGGCTTCTTCCTTGCTGCTCATAACTATGCCAAAGACTAAGTTCTAATCTTTCTTAACCATTCCGCATCTTTGGATTTTTTTTTTTTTACCACTGTTGAACTATTGTTTATTACTGTTGATCATAATTTACTCATGGAGAAACTCTAACCACGCCCTTGACCTCTCCAGATTTCATCAGCTTCTTTAGATTCAATTATTACCTTGTATAGAATACTCCCAAATCTACATATTTAACCACAATCTTTCTACTCAATCATAGTCCTGTGTTCCCAATTTTGTCTGATGAATATTTGCTTCCACACGTCCAATTGGCATTTGCAACTAAATGTGTACAAAGCAGAAGTCATTATCTTTCACGTAAGTCAGAGTCTACTCCAATTTTCTCTGTTTCCATTGAGGGAACTACCATATTCTCAATGATCCAGGCCTATAACCTTGGTGTCATCTTGGATTCTCCTTTTTCCCTCCGTTCCATTCAATTCATCCTACGTGCACATCATCTTTAGCATTTGATCCTATTCTTCATTCAATGACCATCCTTGTTATCTTCGCTTACCAGAATTATTGTAATAGTCTAATTTGTCTCACTACCCCATTCTGTCTCCTTTCTGATACATTTTCTGTACATATATGTTGTGATGGCATGGTCAGTTAACTTTAGATAATAAAGTCAATTGAAATGGTTAGAGCTATGTCTCTTTTATTCCTATAGAAGCTCCTCTATAAAGTATTCCTTTCATCTTAGCCTCTCCTCCACTAGGAGCTATAGATATAAATGCCAACTCATAGAAAACACAAGAGATTCTCTAAGTGTCATTTGCTTAACACTGTTAAGGGTCATAGCAAAACTCCTCTCATATATTTTAGTACTGCTGTTTGCACCAAGTTGATTAGGAGAATCATCTACCATTGAAAACAGGGGAAAAAATTGCTAAGTCAGGTGGAAGAACAGCTCTCCCTGCTTTCTCCCCACCCCCAAATCCAGGGGAAATAAGGCTCATTTGGACCCTGTAATTATTTACATACAAATTCCTGTTTGTCCTTTGTAGGGGTAAGACTACTTTATATTTATTAATCTCTGAGAAGAAGCTTCTGTCTGATCTGAAATAAACAAAATCTCCTGCCTCCCCCAGCCCTCACTCACAATTCTATTCCATGACTTGAATCTCAGTGGGCAATATAAATCCTCCCTTGCACAGAATGAAGCCTATTCTATTCTTCATTAAGTAAACATTTGTGTGTAATATTCTTTATTTTACAAGGTGCCTCATTTAATTATCATCTTGATCTTACACACTTGGGTATATATTGAAGGGAGGGTAAAAGATATTTGAACTGCAACTTCCAAGTTATCATCCTCCTCTCAGATCCCTAGCCCGGCACAGGGACTTCCAATTCACTATTTTCTCCATTAGTAAAGATATGTCATTGTTCTGATTGAAGTCACAGGCACAGAGCCTCACTAATGAAAGTGAAAATCATTTGCTCAGGGGATTTTATCATAAAGGGTGGGTGTTGACATGAGTCTTGTGGATATTTTAAATACTGCATCAGAACACAGATCAAGCTTGTCAACCCTGAGTGTGTTTATATAAGAAAACAGAGATTCCACGTGCAAAAATGTTTATTTCCTCTGCATGTTATACTCTGAAATCAACAGGAAGAAAGTGAATTCAATCAAAATTCTACACAAGGGCAAACTGTGTACCCAATGATTCAGAATCAGTATTCCGTGTTATATGCCTTTCTAATCCATTCCATTGTTTGCTTCCTCCAAAAACCTAGTGTTCTTGGAAATGAGGCAGAGTCCTCCAAACCTTTTACTCTCTTAATCAATGAAACACATTTCTTCCTGTTGTTTCATGGGTAGTACTCACAGAATGCCTTCAAAAAAAGTCAAAAGGAGGTTTTTGAAGCAATATCTAGACTTTTTTTTTCTTGTCAGGAGACTCATGCAATGGCTGAAATTGAATTTTCCAGGATCAAATAGTGTTCTGACTGTGGTTTTATTCCTTGTATTATTTGAGTCAAAAGAATAAACTATATTTACATTTATATGTGTATCTATACCTATACATCTCATCTTAGGGAATGAGCAAATTCTTAAAATCTATTACATGACCCAAACTAAGTGAGCAAACAGGACTTGTTTTCCTGTATTATAATGAAAAAAAAATTCAATTAAATTCTCCTAACAGAGAAATCCTTGTTCCTCTATGAACTTTGTTTACTCCCCTACTGTACCTCTGCCAGCATTGGGTGTTGATAAATGCTGGCTGACCAGTTGATTGAATTGATTGACTAGAATGAAATCATTCTCCTGCAGGCAGGTGAAAGGACTTCAGTCAGGATCACTTTCTAGAATACAAAATAAGTTACCAGAAAAAAAAAGGAGCAGCAGCTGGCATGGTGGGCCAAATTGGGCTCATTAGTATTTATGTTATCAGCTTCTCGGTGACTCATGGAGTATTTTACAAAACTCAAAAATCACTTCTTGGACATGGTAAAAAATAAAGGAAGGAAGAAAAGAAAGGAAGAAGGAAAGGAAGAAAGAAAGAAGGAAAGGAAGAAAGAAAGGAAGGAAGGAAGAAAGAAGGAAAGAAAGAAAGGAAGAAAGGAAGGAAGGAAGGAAGGAAGAAGAAAATAAAACTGCAATAGATGCCCTTAAAAATAAAACTGGGTCAGTAGATAGAAAGGAAAAATTGAAAGCTATCGGGAAAGATTCAAGAGGGACACTTTTTTATACCCAATATTCTCTGCCACACACTTCTGATCCTGATGGACTGACTCATTTCCTCAATAACATGCATTGGGCACAACTTCATCAGCAAATTACACTTTGCACTTCATTTATACAAGAAATAGGGGTACAAACAAGGCATGAGATGAAGAGTTGACAAATCTTTCCCAACCCAGATAATTTACCCCTGCCTTTGGAGTGGATCTTCTTTCTAAGTTACTTTACAAAAGAGCAACATTGCACTCTGCCTCTATCATTTTTAGCTCCTCTGGAGCACTAATATTCCCCAGTAACACTAAAAAAAGATATATTAGGAAACAACATAAACCTGGACAATAGTTTAAGTAATGGGCCCTGGTAACAAGGGACAGGTCATAAATGACTGAACTGAACTGCCACAGACAGAAAAGTAAACCAGGATGTGAAAATGTCTCTGTGCTCACAAACAATCACAGGCAATCCCCATGGAGTTTATAAACCTCTGGGTTGCAAAGCTACAAACATCAAAGAAATGAAAAATGTCCATGGCAGCTGATGTGTTCATCTGTTTTATCATGGTTTAAAGGTAAGTGATTTGGAGATAGGAGAGGGGCATAAAACACTGAGGATAGCCCTTCAAAGTTAATGAGAAATTTTGACTGAAACGGTTTATTTTGCAAAGTTTCTCATGTGCATCCCATTTGATTTGTCAAGCATTTATTAAGAACCTGCTATGTCTAAACCATTGGATAAAAACTGGAGATACAAAAATTAAGAACAAGTCACTTATTCTCAAGGATCTGGGGGAGGGGGTGAGAAAGGGGAGGATAGAATTAAAACATGGATGCAGAGGAATAAAAATAAAATATAAAAATCATTCATAATAACTTAAAGTAGTTGAGAACAGTAGCAATTGGAGGGATAAAGAAATACCATATTTGGAGGAAAAACCTGATCTTTGCTCTGAACAAAGCTAGGGGTTGGGAGACAGAGGTGATTTCCAATGTTACCACTTTGGTCATTATTCTATTCTGAAACAGAGCTACCCTAAAAGACCAGAATTACTCTGAATGGTGAAGAAAATAAGTTAGTTTCCTCTCAGGTGAAGGGGGAAATTAACCTAAGCAGAAATAAATGCAACAATCATACATCATTCAAAGAATTTTGAAAGACTAGTTGCTACCCTCTTTAAAATACATATAAATTTCTAATAAGCAGAGACTTGAGATAAGAAATCCAAAGCAGAGGTTGTGAAACAATATTTTCAGTGCTTTACTTCTTTCATTCTAAAGCATTATTACATTCAAATGCCCCTGAAGATGTGGAGACCAGAACATTATCAAAGACAAAATACGTGCTTGAATTTGAATCTACTTAATATTGATCCACCAAACTTTTAGAACAATATTTTAAAGAGGTGTCATGACATGTCACATTTATAACCTCTACATTACACGGAACAAAAACATTATATACATTTGGAGAAGAAAAGAAAACTATGGGGGAGCAGGAAGTAGAATATATCTTCACCATTAGATTTTTCAACTAATAAAATTGTCCTGAAGAAACTGAGTTTTCAAGAGATGAGCCTACATCTTGACACTTTTATTCAATTACAATAAATAAAACAATTTTTATTTACTTGTGCAACAATTGACCAAGAGTAAGGCATAAAATGACAGTGTGTCCCAGAACCATTTCTGTCTGAACTCTGTCAGAAAAAAAAGAAGGAAAAGACCAAGAAATACTACCAGTAATAATAATGATGCACGTGCATAGGAAGGACTTTGAGATTTACAAACTGCTTTTCTCACAATTCTGTGAAGCAGATACCTATCTATCTGGGAGCTCCTAGAGATACTTTTAGAAACCTTGAAATCTGGGTGGGCCTAGAAGCACCCCATTAAGCAGGAGTCAATTGTTGCAGAGGTCAGCCCTGGTCTAAAGTCACCATGAGAGAGTCAGGAGATAGCTAGAATGAAAAATTAATTCTACATTTCTGTAGGGATTCTGACTTGTTTGGCACAGGATTCAAAATCAAAACTCATTTTTCGCACGATACTGCTTCCCCTTTCTTATCCCCTAATAGAACTTGATCAACATTCCAGGAATTTCAAAAAAGAACTTGCTTTCTTTGGGGGTAGTTTCGGTCTTATCCATTTAAGAGGCAACATCATACTGGGGGAAAGTACTGTACCTGGAATTTGGAGACATGGCCTTTGTCCTAGCTCTGCCACTTGCTAGCTATGAGACCCTGGGTGAGTAAGTCCCTGTCTTATAATCTCATGTTCCTTATTTGCAGTAAAGATAATATAATTTGAAACTGCTTTACTGAGGTACTGTGAAAAAAGTGTGCTACAGAAATATGAATCATCTTTATTAGCATTTATCTTCTTCACTGGCTTGCTGTATAGTATTGGTAAATCCTACTGTAAGGAGCACCCCCATGGGTGCAGATACTGTTTCCAGAAAACTTCTATTAAAACCCCAATATTTACCTAGGGAAAAAAAAAACCAAAAACCCTGTATCAAAAAGCAAAACCCTGAGGTAAACGGACAGAGGAAAACAAGTCCAAAACAAGGCAGAGACAGAAAGATTAGTCACCAACTTGACATTAATTAAATGCTTGTGATGTTCCCAGGACTGTGCTAGGCATTGGGGACATAAATGATGCAAAACAAAATTAAATATGAACCTGGTGCTCAAGGAATACATGTTATAATGGGGAAGATAATGTCAACTTCATTGTACATATAGGCTACATACAGTTTAACCTGCCACTCAAAGACCATTACATTAATCTAGATAGGAGAGGGGAATAATTGGAGAGGGAATGACCTAAGGGTGGGAGGGTTGGCAAAGGTCTGTTGGATAAGGTTGAATCTCAAAGGAAGACAGACAATGCCAAGAGGAAGAGGTAAAGAGAAAGAACATTCTTGGAATGGAGGAAAGCCAATGAAAATGTATGGAGTCAGAAAATAGAAGGTTAGCTATGTACAATGAACCGTAAGAATACCAATGTTGCTGGATCATAGAGTTGGTGGAGAAGAATGAAGTGTTAGAAGATGCCAGGTAATAAGGGCCTTTAAAAGCCAAACAGAGGGCGGAGCCAAGATGGCGGAGTAGAAACAGCTCATCCAAGCCTCTCTGCCCCCAGATTCCCCACAAACTATGTAAAAAAGGACTGTGAACAACTTCTGGAGCCCCAGCACCCACAGAACGACACAGAGAAGCTAACCTCCCGCTGAGGACAGCCCAGCAGCCCTGCAGGAAGGACCAGCGCAGCAGTCTGGGAGCAGGCAGCACGCAGAGAGCAGAGCACAGGAGCTGAGCCGAGCCCAGGTCCGCGTGAGCCGAGGTTTTAGCCCCAGGGCGGCAGGGCCAGGAGCCGGCTGGAGGAACCCCAGAACACCAGGAGCTGTGGCGACTCCAGAATTATCAACATAGACATGCCTAGGACAAAGTAATAGGTTAGTGTCCTATGGACTTTGGGACCTGTATTTGGGGAATGCGTCAGCTCCCTCCCCTGGGGGCTAGAAGCCGCTGAGGAGACACGCCATTTTGTAGTTTTCAGAGGCAGCTCCGGCTCCCAGCCTACAAATCGTGGGGAGATCCAGCGATCAGTCTTGGGGGTAATCGCTCTTGCTTTAACCTCCCTGGATCTGGATTGTGATCTAGGGTGGAAGTTGTGGGTGGGTTTACAGCTTGCCAGAAACGGAAGTTGCCCCCCACACGTTCGGGATGAAAATTCCTCTATCTGGCCTTAAAGCCATAGTGTGGCAACAAGCCCAAAAGTCAAGCAATTAAGTGGCAACATGCCAAGGCAAAGGAAACAGAAAATGCAACCCTAGACTCCTATTTTGGGGGCATAGAGCAGGAAAAGGACTGTGAGGTCAGAAGTCCTGCTCCAAAAGCCCCAGGGGAAAACATGAGCGGGTTACAGGCCATAGAGGACCTTAAGAAGGACTTTAAAAATCAAATAAGAGAAGTGGAGGAAAAATTGGAAAGAGAAATGAGAAGGACGCAGGAAAAGTATGAAATGAAGGTCAACAGCCTGACTAAGGAAAACAACACCTTAAAAAATAGACTAGCTCAAATGGCAAAGGAGGCCCAAAAGGGCAATGAGGAGAAGAATGCCTTAAAAAGTCGAATTTGCCAGATGGAAAAAGAATCTCAAAAGTTCACTGAGGAGATTCATTCCTTCAGAGTTAGACTGAGCAAATGGAAGCTAATGACTTTATGAGAAATCAAGATGCTGTTAAGCAGATCCAAACAAATGAAAGATTAGAAGGCAATGTGAAATATCTCATGGGAAAAAACCACTGACCTGGAAAATAGATCCAGGAGAGACAATTTAAAAATTATTGGACTACCTGAAAGCCATGATCAAGGAAAGAACCTAGAAATCACCCTTCAAGAAATTCTCAAGGAAAACTGCCCTGATGTTTTAGATCCAGAGGGCAAAATAGAGGTTGAAAGAATCCACCAATCACCTCCTGAAAAAAGATCCCCAAAAGAAAACTCCCAGGAATATTATAGCCAGGTTCCAGAATCCCCAGATCAAGGAGAAAATACTACAAGCAGCCAGGAAGAAACAATTTCAATATTGTGGAAACACAATCAGAATAGCCCAGGACCTGGCAGCTTCTACACTGAGGGATCGAAGGGCATGGAATATGATATTCCAGAGGGCAAAAGAACTGGGAATGAACCCAAGGGTCACCTACCCAGCAAAACTGAGTATTTTGTTTCAGGGGAAAATATGGTCATTCAGTGGAATAGAGGACTTTCAAGCATTCTTGAGGAAAAAACCAGAGTTGAATAGAAAATTTGACATCCAGACGCAAGAAGCAAGAGATGCCTGAGAAGGTAACCAGGGAAAAGAAATCAAAAGGAACTTATCAAAGTTGAACTATTTACACTCCTATATGGAAAAGCAATATCTGTGACTGATGATATCTTTCTCACTATGAAAATAATGGAAGAAGGGGGGTGTGGTCATATGAATACATATGTGAATGTGTGTGTATATGGTTACAGTTATATGGATAGAGGGCATAGGTTGAATTTGTTGGGAAGGGAGAATACTCAAGGGATGAAATTATGAGGTGAGAGAGGAAAGTGGCAAGAGGAAATGGGGAGAGACAGGGTAGGGTAAACTATCCTATGTAGAAGAAGCAAGGGGAAGTGGTTGCAAAGGAGGGGGAGAATAAGGAAGGCTAAAAAGGCAAAATCACATTCACATTGAATTTGGTTCAGGGAGAAAATGAAATACATACTAAATGGGATATCTCAACCTGCAGCAGGATAGGGGGAAGGGGGACGAGAGGAGGGATGATGGATGGGAGGGCATCCTTGGGGTGAGGGGAGGTTGGAAGTACCCACTATAGAAGAGGGACAGGATCATGTAGGGAATAGACCAGGTGGGGGGTGGGATGAGTGGGAGGGAATTATAAGCAGCCTTGTACAATATATCTACTATGATAATGTTTTGCATAGTTAGACATGTACAACATATACTGAATTACTTATCTCCCAAGAAGGAATGGGTGACAAGGGAGGAAGGAAATGGATCTGAAACTCGAGGTCGTAACATTAAATGTTTCAAATATATATAAATACTATTATTAATACTCTTTAGCTTGTAATAGGGAGATAAGATGTGCAGGCATTGGGACACAAAGATTCACCTTCCTCTAATGGAAAAGTCGATGGGGGTATGGGAGAAGGTATGGGAGAGAGCAGATTGGAGGAAGTGATATCTTGTGGGACTAATATTCTGGGAGATTGGGTAGGGGAATGATGGGGGGAAAATGATTGTTACTCAAAATTTGGCGGAAATGAATGATGTAAAACAGAAGTTAATAAAGCATTTGTTTAAAAAAAAAAGCCAAACAGAGAACTATATCCTGCACCTAATAGTGAGTTACTGTGGTTTATTAAAGAGGGGGATGACATGATCAAACCTGCTCTTTAAGGACATTTTGGAATTTGAATGGAAGATGAAATAGGGTGGAGATGAAATTAAAAGTCAGATAGATAAGGAGCAGGCTATTGATGAGGGCCTGAGCTAGCTTGTAGCTGTAGGAATGGAGAGAAGGGGACATATATGATAAATGTTGTGAAGTTAGAAATGACAAGACTTGGCAACAGGCTATGTGGGGTGAGTGCAAAGCAATGAGGTTAGGGCTGTCAGAAAGGACAAATGCAAGTGGTATCTTGAATTAGGATGTCTGGGAAATTAAGGAGCAATGTGTGATGCCAGTACTTCTGTATTGTTGTTCAAGCCATGATTTTGGCCTTGTCTACTACTCTGTTTCCCTCTTTCTTAGCTCCATTTCCCATGTGGGGTGTGTGTGTGTGTGTGTGTGTGTGTGTGTGTGTGTGTGTGTGTGTGTATGTGTGTGTATGTGTATGTGTGATCTTCTTTTGGTTAGGTGACTCAGTAAAGTGCTGGACAAGGATTCAGGAACATCTGATTTCAAATCTAGCCTCAGGCTCTTATTAATGAAAATTAATCAATTTCCTCAACTCTAAAAGAGAAATAATAACACCTACTTCCTAGGATTATTATGAGGATAAAATGAGGTAATATTTTAAAGAAATTTGCAAACTTTTAAGCACCATATAAATGCAAGCTGAAATTATTACCATTATTAAGTATTACTATTTGAATATTGGTATTTAAGAAAAGTATATTTAATGCTGTTTTGTTCAGTTTTTTCAATCATGTCCAACTCTTCCTTTCCCCATTTGGGTTTTTCTCAGGAAATATACAGGAGTGGTTTGCCACTTCCTTCTCCAGTTCATTTTATAGATGAGGAAATTGAGGCAAATAGGGTTAAACAACTTGGCCAGAGTCACACAGCTAGTAAGTATCTGATGCCAGATTTGAACTAAGGAAGAGGCATCTTCCTGACTTCAGGTCCTGTACTCTATCCAGAGTGGATATTATTTGGATCCACCCCCCCACACACACACATACATATGCACACACATATTTACATATATATATATATATATATATATATATATAATCCACTATTATTATAGTGGATATTATTATTATTCTGACCAGCACTATTTTGTCCAACATTTGCTCCCCTAAGAACCTAGGAGCTCACTCTTAGATTCTATTGCCCTCCTGCTCAAACTTTCTTCTTTTTTTAAAAAAAATTTCTTTGTAAATATATATACACACTCAGTATTTATTCTAAATATGCTTATTTATGTATTTTCCATAGTAGAATGTAAGTGAACTTCATTTCACTCTTTTTATTTGCATCCCCAATTCCTGGACATATCAGACATTTAACAAATGCTTTAGGACTGAGCGAGCAATTGATTGATGCTGTTGAACTTCCCCTGCTTTGCTGCCCCCTACCAAAACTCCACCACATTTCTGCTGCTTTAGTGTTGTCGCACTACTTTTATGACTGAGATTACTAGGAAGAATATGCCTCAGGCCTAGTCTGGCTTCTTATTGTTTACTCAGACTCATCAGCCTCAAAACGACTGAAGGTTGTTTAGGTAGCAGTGAGACAATGGTGACTTACCATTCTTTTCTTTTTCTCTTTTTTCCTTTTTAATTTATTTTTTATTTTTTAGTTTACATCATTCATTTCTTTTTTTTAAACAAATGCTTTATTAAGTTCTGTTTTACATCATTCATTTCTGCCAGATTTTGAGTTACAATCATTTTCCCCCGTTATTCCCCTACCCAACCTCCCAGAATAGCAGTCCCACAAGATATCGCTTCCTCCAATCTGCTCTCTCCCATACCTTCTCCCATACCCCCTTCGACTTTTCCATTAGAGGAAGGTGAATCTTTGTGTCCCAATGCCTGCACGTCTTATCTCCCAATTACAAGCAAAAGAGTATTAATAATAGTATTTATATATATTTGAAACATTTAATGTTAAGACCTCAAATTTCAGATCCATTTCCTTCCTCCCTTGTCACCCATTCCCTCTGGGGAAATAAGTAATTCAGTATATGCTGTACATGTCTAGATATACAAAACATTATCATAGTAGATATATTGTACAAGGCTGCTTATAATTCCCTCCCACTCATCCCACCCCCCACCTGGTCCATTCCCTACATGATCCTGTCCCTCTTCTATAGTGGGTACTTCCAACCTCCCCTCCCCCCAAGGATGCCTTCCCATCCATCATCCCTCCTCTCATCCCCCTTCCCCCTATCCTGCTGCAGGTTGAGATATCCCATTTAGTATGTATGTCATTCTTTCCCTGAACCAAATTCAATGAGAATGTGGTTTTGCCTTTTTAGCCTTCCTATTCTCCTCCTCCCTTGCAACCACTTCTCCTTGCTTCTTCTACATGAGATAGTTTACCCTACCCTGTGTCTCCCCATCTCCTCTTGCCACTTTCCTCTCTCACCTCATAATTTCATCCCTTGAGTATTCTCCCTTCCCAACAAATTCAAACTATGCCTTCTATCCATATATAATTGTACCCATATACACACACATTCACATATGTATTCATATGACCACATACCCTTCTTCCATTATTTTCATAGTGAGAAAGATATCATCAGTCACATATATTGCTTTTCCATATAGGAATGTAAATAGTTCAACTTTGATAAGTTCCTTTTGATTTCTTTTCCCTGATTACCTTCTCAGGCATCTCTTGCTTCTTGTGTCTGGATGTCAAATTTTCTATTCAATTCTGTTTTTTCCTCAAGAATGCTTGAAAGTCCTCTATTCCACTGAATGACCATATTTTCCCCTGAAACAAAATACTCAGTTTTGCTGGATAGGTGACCCTTGGGTTCATTCCCAGTTCTTTTGCCCTCTGGAATATCATATTCCATGCCCTTCGATCCCTCAGTGTAGAAGCTGCCAGGGCCTGGGCTGTTCTGATTGTGTTTCCACAATATTGAAATTGTTTCTTCCTGGCTGCTTGTAGTATTTTCTCCTTGATCTGGGGATTGATTCTGGAACCTGGCTATAATATTCCTGGGAGTTTTCTTTTTGGGATCTTTTTCAGGAGGTTATTGGTGGATTCTTTCAACCTCTGTTTTGCCCTCTGGATCTAAAACATCAGGGCAATTTTCCTTGAGAATTTCTTGAAGGGTGATTTCTAGGTTCTTTTCTTTGATCATGGCTTTCAGGTAGTCCAATAATTTTTAAATTGTCTCTCCTGGATCTATTTTCCAGGTCAGTGGTTTTTCCCATGAGATATTTCACATTGCCTTCTAATCTTCATTTGTTTGGATCTGCTTAACAGCATCTTGATTTCTCATAAAGTCATTAGCTTCCATTTTCTCCAGTCTAACTCTGAAGGAATGAATCTCCTCAGTGAACTTTTGAGATTCTTTTTCCATCTGGCAAATTCGACTTTTTAAGGCATTCTTCTCCTCATTGCCCTTTTGGGCCTCCTTTGCCATTTGAGCTAGTCTATTTTTTAAGGTGTTGTTTTCCTTAGTCAGGCTGTTGACCTTCATTTCATACTTTTCCTGCATCCTTCTCATTTCTCTTTCCAATTTTTCCTCCACTTCTCTTATTTGATTTTTAAAGTCCTACTTAAGGTCTTCTATGGCCTGCAACCCGCTCATGTTTTCCCCTGGGGCTTTTGGAGCAGGACTTCTGACCTCACAGTCCTTTTCCCGCTCTATGCCCCCAAAATAGGAGTCTAGGGTTGCATTTTTCTGTTTCCTTTTCCTTGGCATGTTGCCACTTAATTGCTTGACTTTTGGGCTTGTTGCCACACTGTGGCTTTAAGGCCAGATAGAGGAATTTTCGTCCCGAACATGTGGGGGGCAACTTCCGTTTCTGGCAAGCTGTAAACCCACCCACTACTTCCACCCTAGATCACAATCCAGATCCAGGGAGGTTAAAGAAAGAGTGATTACCCCCCAAGACTGATCGCTGGA
>WOXC01007805.1:72500-242500 GCA_011680675.1 Gymnobelideus leadbeateri | reverse complement strand
CCATTCTACCACAGTGCTTAGTACAGTGCCTGGCACACAGCAGATGTTTAAATATGGCAGTTAGGTTGGCATTGTGAACAGAGCAACCTGGAGTCCCAATCTTTGATGTGAGTTCAAATATGGCCTCAGACACTTACTACTGTGTGACCTGTTTGCCTCAGTTTTTTCAAATGTAAAAATGGGATGTGGGGATCAAATGAGATAATATTTGTAAGGTGTTTATCACAGTTCCTGGTGCATTGTAGATGCTATATAAACACAGCTGTTATTAGTAGTTGTAGTAGTAGTATTAACAACAACACTAATAACTGCTTCTTGGAATTTCTCTGACAAGGGTTTTATATCTAAGATATGTAGGGAACTGAGCAAAAATTATAATAATTGGAGCCATTTCCTATGGATAAATGACAAGAACAGGCAGTGTTTAGAGAAAGAAATCCAAGTTATCAATATTCATGTTTTTAAAAAGATTCTCCAAATCATCACTAATTAGAGAAATGCCCTAAAGCAATTCTGAGGCTCCACCTCATACTCATCAGATTGGAAAAGTTGACAAAAATGGAAAATGACAAAGGGGTTGTAGCAAAAACAAGTACATTAATGCATTGTTGGTAGAGCTCTGAACTGATCCAGTCAGTCTGGAAAGCAATCTGGAACTATAAAATTTATAACGTGTGTGTCCTTTTACCTAGAGATATCAATAATAGTTCTATACTCCAAAGAGATCAAAGAAAGGGGAAAAGGAACTATATATATATATATATATATATATATATATATATATATATATATATATATATATATATATATATATATATAAATCTTTATAGTAGCTGTTTTTATGGTGACAGAGAACTGGAAACTGAGGGAGTGCCTATTAATTGGAGAATGACTGAACAAGTTGTGGTTTATGAATGTGATAAAATACTATTGTGCTGTAAGAAACGATGAAGGGGATAGTTTCAGGGAAATCTGAGAAGACTTGTATGAACTGATACAGAGTGATGTGAGAGGTGAACAATTTATATAATAACAACTTTGAAAGACTTCTTTCAAGAACTCTGATCATGCAATGTCTAACCACAATTCCAGAAGACTCTTGATGAAACATACTACCCACCACCTGATAGAGATCTAATGGACTCAGAGTAGAAAATGAAACATTTTTTGGCCATGGTTAATGTGAGAAATTGGTCTGCTTTACCAAACATATATATTATGAAGGTCTGCGGGTTTCTTTTCAGTGTGGTTGTAGGACAGATGGGTGAGAGGCAAGGTAGAATTTTCTTTATTGAAAGATGTTTTTGTTTAAAAGCAGAGTAGAAAAAAGGAAAAGAAAGAAATGCTTGTTGACTGACAGAATGGAAGGAATCTAAGAAGTAATCTAAGCCATCTCTTATCCATTCTATGAACCTTATCTATCATATCTATGACAAGTGGTCAGACCATTTCTATTTGAAGACTGCCAGTGATTAGAACTCATCCTCTCTGGAAGCATCCTATTTCAATTTTAAACAGGTCTAAGTGGATAGAAAGAGAGACATACACAAACACAGAAGGACAGACAGAGGCAGAGAGAGAGAGAGAGAGAGAGAGAGAGAGAGAGAGAGAGAGAGAGAGAGAGAGAATTTCCATAATTTTTCATCCGTACTTCATAGCTCTGACCTCCTGGGTCAAGTAAGAATTCCTCAATCTCTCTTCCACAGAAGAATACCCCAAACTCTTGAATATCCTGATCTTGTTTCTGCTTCCATGCTTCCTTATCCCCTCCTCCAGTCTTCTCTTTTCCAATTTAAGCCTTTCTAGGTTCTTCAGGACATCCTTGTATGACCTAGGTTTGAGTCACCTCACCATTCCAGACACCTCTCTGAATGAGCTCCAGCTTTTCAATAAGTGGTACAATGGATGGGATACCAGAATTAAGAGTCAGGAAAACCTAAATTTGAATCTTGCCTGGGACGCTTACTAGTGTGACCAAGGGCAAATCACTCAAATTCTTTCATCAGTACTGCCAGTGGATTAGAGTCAATGACTTTTAAGGTTTCTTCTTGTTCAAAATCTTATGATCATTCCCAGAATGAAATACCTAGAACCAATCACAACTAAAATCACCTTAAATAAGCTGAAAGAACTTCCTCTCTGGAAAAAAGAAATATAAAGGCCCAAATTCTCATGAGTAATGGCAGGATACATTAGGATGAGGCTCCAAAAATACAAGAATTAACATTATGAAGTTCTGGATTCTTAGAGTTTCAGTCAACATTATCACAAACCTATTCACCCCATGGCTTATTATCACTTAACTGACAGGCCTCCAGTTCCTGGGGCAGTAATACCTAGTAGCAGCCAGTGAGGGGTTAGGGCTATGGAGTCTGAGTGCATTTGGAAAGAGCTACATTTGTGTAAGAAACTCTTGAATATTATGTCTACAAATTAGATTAGAAACTTAGCCTTTTATGCCTTTAAGGAAGGAAACTAACCACATTTCCACTCTTTATTGGATTTTGTGCATGTATCCATCCATCCATCCATCTATCTTTCCATCTATCTATCTATCTATCTATCTATCTATCTATCTATCTATCTATCTGTCTATGGAGGCAGACCTGCTATTTCTCTGCTACAATGAATAAACTGAAAGGAAACTCCTTTCACCAGCATAACTCACTTGAAACCTATGCTTTTAGAGATTTGCTGAAGACAGGGATATATTGAATGATCTGCCTGTGATCACTCAGCTAGTATGGGGCAGGGGCAGAGGCAGGACTTGACCTCAGGTCTTCCCCTCTCCAAGGCTGGCCCTTATAAATATACCACTTCTTTTTTCCTAAGCCTTCTGAAAATTAGAATGGGAACTTGGTTCTCTATGCTAAGGAATCAAGATAACCACATTTATACTTTGCATTTTTGCATGAATACAGTCAAGTAAGACAAGAAGTTTTTAAGAATTTATTATGTGTCAGACACTGTGCTAAATCCTACAGATACAAAGAAAAACAAAAAACAGTTTCTGTCCTCAAGGAGCTCATATTTTAACGAGGGAGAAACAGGCACTCAACTATGTACATACAAGATCTTGAGAGCAAAAACAGCAATTAATTTCAGAAGGAAAGGAATCCATACAGAGGCATGCAGGTGCATGCAATGTGTTTTGATGAATAGACTCCGCACTTGTGATTTCATTCCTGTAGGGAACTTTAAATATGAAAACTCCACCCACCAATAAAAATAGGCTTTGCTATAATTTATAATCCAAGGTGCCTGGGGTCCTGAGGGAGTATATGGCTTTGCCCATGTTCATGTGACCAGAATGAATAAGTAGCAACATTTGAACCCAAGACCTTCTTGAATCCAAGGCTGTCTCTCTAGTAACTAGGCTAAGTTGTTTCTACAACCTTTACGATAAGCAATGAAGCTAGCCACACTTCCATTCTGTGTTTCTTTGCCTGAATATAAAAATAATTATTTCCTTAAACACACACACACACACACACACACACACACTCTCACATAAACAACAAACTATACAGTTTAAGCAGTAAGCTTATCTCCTACTGGGCATAAGCATCTTATGTCATATATAGCTAACACCTGTTTGAGTTGGTTATAATGCAGCTTAATTGCTTTATTATATATGTAGCAAAGCAACCTTCAGAATTTAATATTAGGCATTCATCAGACACAAGCTTTTCAGAGAAACAAATTACTCCCTGCACCACCCCACCCCTGCCCTCCCAAACCTGCAAGCATCATAAGCGTATTTTCCTAGAGATGCTACTTGGAGGCCGATGGCTCGGAGACATCCCTTTAAACAAATCAGCTCCCTGGCTACAAACAAGATGTGCTTGTGCAAATGCTGGACCCTGTCCTCTCTGAACCTTCTTCTGTCTACCTGTCAAATGTGTTTATGACCCCGCCAACCTCCCGCTGCTGTTCAGGGAGATCGTTGGAATGTAACACCTCTCACTGGTGATGCCCTCTGCAGTGGGTGCCTGTGTCCTCATTAGGGATTACTCAACTCACTGAGAGGAGAGAGAAAACAGCAAGATGGGCTGCCTGCCATGAGCTCTTTCAACACAGATTCCAAGAGAAGATGCTGCAAAGTGACTAACCCCCCGATTTGTAACAGTTCGCTTTCGAGACTCTGTTACATAGCAACCACACAAGGCTCACGGAGGGGACCAGCAGAGTTCATATTTTGTTTAAATGACAAGAGTACATTCATCCACCCTGAGAACCCAAGATCTAGAGCCAAAGGTGTCCCAAAGGTTTCCTGCTGGATTGTCCGCTGGATAAAGCATCTGAAGATGGATCGGTTAATATTCTTAATTAATTAAAGGCTCCCCTTTTTCACCTCCCCCCAACCATGGCCAAATTGCAACCTTGTTATGAGGGGAAAAGCAAATTCCTCAACATCTATTTATGGTAATATTAGGGAGAAAAAAAGGAACAGTTAATATATCGACATACATTTAGTAAATGTCTTCTATGTGCCAAGTACTCTGATATATTCCTAATACCTGTTAGGTTTTTTTTTTTTTAATTAAAGGCATGTGCTAACAATTTTCATAGAAGTTTATATCATTCAGTTTTTAAAGTCACAATTTGAGGAGTAACAACTGCATAGAACATCAACAAATGGGAATTATCTTAAATCATGGGCTTAATGACCCTAATGAGCACATTCAAAATTAAAACCATCAGAATATAATTGAGGAGGCTAACTTTGAACAGCAAGCTATATTAAGAGACTGAGAGCTCCTCTAGCCTTGGGTGATCAAGAAGCAAGAAACCTCTAAGAATTCTCTTAAATGAATCTTATATAGTTCCACACTGCCTTGTGCTCTGAAAAGGTAAAGCCCAGTGAAGAGAAACAGCCTGACTTCATTTACAGTCTCTTCCACTCTAATAAGGTAGAAACATCAGATTTAAGAAGCACTCCTGTAAATAACATTTGCTGCCATATAGCCCCCTTCCTTTTCTAAAAACTACACACGGGTGAAAATTCACATCAGTTTAAAGGGAGATGAGGTGACAACTCTTATTAAATTGAGTTCAAACGAGGAGGCTCTTAAGAACATTTACCTGGAGTGGTTACTGCCTTTAGTATCTCCCATTTGAGGATGTTAGGACCATCAGGGCAACCAAGAGGCATCTATGCATTTAGATGGGGGTGAGGGGATACCTAGAAATTGAGCCACCTGACTGCATCCAGCAGCAATGTGACCTGTTCTAGAGTGAAAATTCAGCCCTCATCTAGTCACCCTCAACTGAAAATTAATCCTATAAATCTTTACTTACATTTAACCAACCAGCATGCTAAACTTTCCCCTTTTGGGTGAGGGGGAGTTGTGGTCAAGAGTGTCAGATCACTTAGACCTCTCGAATTTGACTTGTAATCCTTAGCGCAATGTCAATGCTTAGTTTTTGTCACGTTAGAAAAACCCCTGTCCATAAATCCCAAGCAATACTTCATAATCTATCTCTCTGAGACTGGGTGCCCCACAATATCTTCAGCTACATCATCTGTGACTTAACACACATACATTAAGGTAGCAAGGGATAAGTTACTGAAATCTGCCCAATTTCCACCTTGTAGCCCGTATGCCAAACCCTAGAAGACAGCTCATTCATCAGCCTTACATAATGCCCATTCAGTTGCAGCAGAAGTGAGCTGGTCCTCAGGAACCTCACACCATTCTTGGGGAGGGAATGGGGTATCTAGTTAGGATTGGGAACTGGATTTTATGGACCACAGCTAATCTTCAAGTTCAAATTCAACTCACTGAAGCACCAGGACCCATGCCGATGAACCTGAATATTCTGTTAAATTCTTGGAGAGGGGGTTTTGAAATAAACAAGAGATAAGTTTCAGGGCTGGCTGAGGACTGATTATATAGGATCTTCTCCTGGTTGTAGCATGCTATTCAAAAGGTATCAGGGAATGAACAGCATCTTTTCCTTGCTTTGGATTTCAAGGGCTTAAGGGTTACAATTAGATTTAATTTTATAGACATCAACTCCCTAGATTTTAAACACTTGGGTGATTAGCAGAAATCCTCAATGGCCTGGCTTGACTCACACTTTCTTGCTTCACAGAGATCAAACAATATTATTTCAGAGAGAGTTCATCTACCATTAACCCTTGCAAGGGGGTTTCCCAGGTTGCTTGGGAGCCAGTGTCAACTCGGCCAGCTGTATGGGTTCTGCAAACTGTAAGGAAGTCACTTCTAGCTTAGGGTTCAGATTGCTTCTGGTCCAGGACCAACCATATTTTATCATCGGGGGATATTATTCTGTCTTTTTTGGGGGGAAGGGGTGTCTAGGAAGACCTTCTCTTTGGGAAAAACACTATTCCAGTAAGGTCTGGGTATTTTTTTGGACTGGGGAATTTAAACTCCCTGCTGAGCAGGGCATGGCCACTGTCGCAGAAAGAGTCGCTCACTGGCTGCTGCGGAGGTGGCAGGGCTAAATTCATATGGAGAGGGCATCAAGTCCAGGTGGAAAGAAGACAACGGACCCAATTTTGGTGGAGAGAAGTGGGGACAGCACCGTGATGCAATTGGCTCTTTCATCTCAGTCCGTGAACCTGACGCCAGACCTCAGAGACCCAGCTACCCGCTAAAGAGGGAACCAAGTAGCTTTCTGAAATTGGGGGGCGGGGAGCATCACTAGATTTTCCTAGGGGAGGGGGAAGGGAAGGGCACAGACAGTCGAGCAGCCAGAGATGAAAAGTTTTTCCCATTGATTGGGGTTTCACTTGCCACCCAAATCACACTTTCTGCTCCCAAGAAAGCCAGGGTCGGCTTCTCTGCTATCGGGTAATTCCGATCCTTGTCCACCTTGCCCAGGGCTTCGGGGACACCAGTCACAGCTCTGTGCACTTCCCTCTAAGGTGAGAGCCCAGGATGGACCGGCTGCAAGGGTTAAGGGACACGATGCCGAAGGATGCTCCCTAAGCCCCCCGCCCAAGGCGGGGGGGAGGCTAAATCCAACAATCATGAACACCCTCTCTGGCTTTTGCCAGGTTGGACGGACTCCTTACAGCCTATTTCGTGGGCAATAAGCAGCCTTGAATCCAGCCCACCCTTCCAGCCAAGCCTCCCCCCCCAGGAGGCGCGGGCGGACCCTTCCGCTAGATCTGCCGGGGGGCATTGCAGGGCGCATGAATGGACAAGCACACGCAGAGACAGTGAGAGGGGTCGTTCGGTCCCCTCTGGGGGTCGAGGGAGAATCTCTACCTTGCGCGTTGTGATGGTTGTTCTCCATGATCGAGGAGTCGCAGCTGCCGCTGCCGCCGCCGCTGCCGCCGCCGCCGCCTCCACCACTGCTGCCGCCGCCGCCGCCGCCGCCGCTCAGCTCGGCCAGTCTCCGGTTGGTGGCTGTCAGCTCGGCTCGCAGGTTAGTCACCTCTTGGCTGGCGGACTGGATCGCCCCATCGATCCGAAGAGCCAGCTGCTTATTGTCTTCCATCATGCTCAGGATTTTGGCCTGGGGAGGAGAGAAGCGACAAAGAGCAGCATGATGCCCGGGCTGCACCGGGGGGCGCGGGGTGCGGGGCGCCCCGGCTCTACCTGTTGGCTCGCTCGCTGCCCCACCGGCTGCCCCCTTCTCCCTCCGCGCTGAGCCGCCGCGGCCGCCACCGCCGGGCTCTCCAGCGCAGGAATGACAGGGGCTGCTGGAGCAGCAGCAGCCGGGGGAGGAGGAGGAGGATGAGGAGGAGGAGGAGGAGAGAGGAGGAGGAGAAAGAGGAGGAGCGGCGGCGGCGGCGGCGAGAGCCGAGACCCAGGCGAGGGCTGCACGGAGAACGGGGACAAGCACACTTTAAATGGAGCCTACCATTTGCCCCGCGCTCCGGAGGGGTGTGTGAGTGGGGGGGGCGCCCTGCGCTCTCGACCTCGGAGGCTCGGCACCTGGGGGACACACCCGCCTCGAGGCGGGGGCAGCAGCCTCTGCGTGGCCAGAGGCCCCCGGCTAGGAGGAGGCCGGAGGCAGCCTGAGGGAGCGAGAGAGCGCCTAGCCCTAAGCCGGGGCACCACCCCCTCCTCGGGACTTGCGATTGTCCCCCTCCCCTCCCCAGTCCTCTCTTGGGGGGCAAATGAGTGCGGGGTACAGTCCCGGAGCTCTGCCTCCTCCGCTGGTCTAGGGAGCGTGGAGCAGCCAGAGCTCTACTCTGGGAAGCCGGCGACTAAGGGAGGAAGGTGGGGGCGGCGCGGGCTGTGGAGCACTGGGCACGAGAACTAGGAGGGGGCACTGTGGGACCAGACCTGAGAGGACTAGCGAGGGCAGGAACCCGCTCCCACCCCACCTTCCTGGAGACAATGCAAGCCTGAGTGGCTGGCTTGGGGTGGGGGTGGACTCTTCTCTCCACACTCTGAGCTAGGTAAGGAAGGAGAGTTCCCCGATGGGGAACTAGAGCCGAGGCTGGCGGAGAACCTGGCGACAGAACAGGGTCAGACCGTAAGTAGGGTTCCTTAGCTCACAGGATGGTCCTTGAATGGATAGTTTAAATTGTCCTACCTGACTGCCAGGTCCTGGTAGAGTCCAGGACTTGTGGCCTCGATTTCCTAGCCACTGTTCAAAAGAGTTTGAAATCCCCCAAATACTCCCAGGACAACCCCCCTCCTCTCACCCTTCAAACACAGATTTTATTTCCACATGCATTCTGGATGCCAGACCTTGTTGCCATAGCAAACCCTATACTTTGCAAATAGAACAATTAAAACCAGCCAAATTCAGCCCGCGGCCAAGGAAACCCAATTTCCACTCAACCGTGTCTGTAGACCACTTAAAAAGACCCGTTCCTACAATTAGATCTTTTCTTCTTTTAAAAACAAAAATATAACATTACTTTGGACCTCCACTCTCTCCCTTTTCTGATCTATTTCTTCGAGGACCAGGGAACTTCCTTATTTATAGGTCTGGTCATTGGCTCCATTGCTCCCAAATTTCCAATGGCTTCCCATTGCCTAGTGATCTGCAGTTGTAAACTCCCTCAAGGTTTTTCACAATCAGGCACCATCCTGTTTGTCCATGTTGCTTCTCTGCCTCACACTACATCGTCTAGTCAAGTTGGATTATATCCAAGAACCTTCCCTTGTCGTTTCCCGCCTGTATACCTTTGCTCACATTGTTCTTTTTACTTGGAATGTTCATCTGTTAAATTCCGACCATTCTTGAAAACCTCACACGAATGTCACTACCTCCAGGGAGCCTTCTTTACCAATTCATGTGATCATAGGACCACATATTACTCTTCAAGTAACACTGTTTTTGCATCTCTCACATGCATTTACTAAATAACTCAAGGAATCCCCCTCTTCTAATGAAGACTAGGACCTCTTTAGAATCTAGTAGCTAAACTTAGTTACCTAGCAGGGATGGAGAACCTGCGGCCTCAAGTCCACATGTGCCCTCTAGGTCCTCAAGTGTAGCCCTTTGACTGAATCCAAACTTCACAGAACAAATCCCCTGAATTTTGGATTTAGTCAAAGTTTGGATTTAGTCAAAGAGCTGCACTTGAAGACCTAGAAGGCCATGTGTGGCCTCAAGGCCATAGGTTCCCTGCCCCTGATAGTCTCAAGGAGGTTAAATGACAGTAAGGTCCGAGCTGGAATCTGAACCCATGTTTTCCTGTCTCCAAATCCATTTCTCCAAAACATTATGCCACATGGTTGCTTATACAATAATCCTTTTATGAATTGTTCTACATCTTAGCTCCTTATATTTGTGTCTGATTGTACTCCTAGATGTCCCAGGAAGGAAGGGACTACATTTCAGCTCCTTCATAGTGTCTTTTCCCCCTTCCCCCTTCTCCCTCTCAGGCACACACTTGATCAGTGTTTGCTGCCTTGAACACAATGATGTTAAAGTTATTTCCTGGTCATCATGAAAGCATCACATTTTGACTTGTGTCCTCATTAGAAGTGAGGGTGTGGAACCACCGAACTATATGCATTTGCAAGAAGGTGCATTTGCAGGAAGGCGGGGCTGGCTTGGGGGACATCTCTTAAAGCTTCATTTCATGGGATGTTGATGGTAGCAGGAGGTAATACCAGAGTTACTCTTTGCAAAGTCAGCTGGCCCATCTGGAACTGAATCACTAACCTTGACCTTTGGCTTTTTAGCATATTTTCAGACCGACTGAGCAGATTAATGAGCACTTTTAGAGTTGATATATCCATGTGGAAAAGCCACAGCTCAGTACCAGAAGTCCTGGAAATGAAGGCACCAGACAAACTAAAAGTACTGAAATTAAAAAACCAAAACAATCTACAAAACGTTCAGTGTCTTCACAACTCTGATGTTAGGAGAGCCCCTTTCTGGTTGTTTTTTTTTTTGTTTGTTTGTTTTGCCTTTAAGGAGAAAGGCAGCTTGGTCTAGTGAAACTATATGTCAAGTCAACAAGCATTTATTAAGCCCTTTGCAAATCTAATGAGTTAGCACCTGTAAAACATTTTCCAAATCTTAAAGAACTATATAAATGCTAGCTATAATAATAACAATTATTATTAGATTACTATGTGTCAGGCTTTGTGCTAAGTGCTGGGAATACAAAGGCAAAAACCAGTCCTTGTCTGTATTTATATAGTCAACAAGTAGACCAGGTGTTACTCATATTTCTCTACTCCCAGGCTGTTTCCATGAAAAACATAACCTAACGTAAACTAGAAACTTCAGTACAAACTACCAGGAAGAAATTGGGTGTGTGGGGGTGGGGAATTTTTAAGCACATTTTTTTTTTTGGCTTTTTTTCACTTTCTGTCTCCTCTTTCTCCAACTGGGACAAGAAAAAAGTCATAAAAACTTTGGAGGAAAATCAGGAAAATCTCTGGGATGTCTTGCTGAACTTTTTTTTTTCCTGAGTAAAAAATCCTTCCCATTCCAGAATACCATCCTAGATAGTTCTTCAAATCCCACCTCTGTGCCCTTGCATTAGCAAAGCACCCACTGCCTGGAATGAACTTGACTTTTGCCACTTAAAATCCCTAACTTCCTACAAGACTCAGTTCATATTCTATTTCCTATAGAAGCATTTCTTAATTTCTCGTGTGTGTGTGTGTGTGTGTGTGTGTGTGTGTGTGTGTGCACGAGCATGTATGTTTTAAATTACACTCTTTTGGAAAATTAGACCAGTGTTTCAGTGTCTGCCTTTCCCCAGTCTTTCAGTGGTGGCACTCACTTTCTCCATGGTCATGTTTATTGGTAACAGCAAAGTGATCAAATACACCAGTTCTGTTGGTATTGGAGAATTTAGTTCATAGGACTCTATATCTAGACACCTCTAACTTCCTGAAGTGCTTCCTTCTCTAGGATGCTGTTCTTAGTTCCTCCACTTCTAGGCCCATCCCCACTAAGGCTACTTTCTATCTACTTTGTAGCTTTTACATACCTCCATATGGACTTCTTGCTTGCTGTTAGATTGTAAGCTTCTGAAGGGCAGGAACTATTTCTTTCTTTCTTTCTTTTTTTTTTTGGTATCTTTAACCCTTTTCCCAGTGCCTGGCACACAATAAATGCTTGGTGATTGATTGATCAAAGGGATCTCAGAGGCCTTTTCTTTTCCAATTCCCTCATTTTACAGAGAGGAAACTGAGGTCCAGGTAGATTAATTGACTTATCCAAGATCACACATGTAGTAAGCATCAGAAATAGGATATGAGCCCAAGCTGTCTGACTCTAGAAATTGTTTTTCCTTTGGCTACCATATCATATAGGAATTGAACCCGCTGAGGGCAGCTAGGTGCCCTTTCTCTTAGCTGGTTGTGTTACAATGTCAATTTCCCCATCAGCAACATGAAGATGATAACACCTTATATGCCCCTCACATTGTTGTTGTTCATCCTTCATTCTCAAAGAGGATCAATGACATCACCAGGGTGATGTCTTGACTTGAAAGTGAATTGGATTTAAGGGAAGTAGAGTCAGGAAAAGTCATCAGCCTCACTCTCTCTTCCAGAGTCCTTAAAGTTCAGTGGCAAGACAAAATTCATTGGAAATGGCCCAAGATGCAATGGGTGACCTTGGCCTTTCTAAATAAGGTCTTTCCCAGATCACAATTTTTCTGAAAAAAGCTCATTAAATGACCAAGGACTAGGTTGGAATCGAGACAAAAAATGGCCCATTTACCAACACAAAACTATCAGTCTGGGAGTAGAAGACCCTCAGAAAACCTCAGGTACCTCTAAGCGTAGTTGAAATAATAGACATTGGGGAAATACTTTGTAAAGTTAAACCATGCTTAGGGGTGGAGAACTTTGGCCACATGTGGACCTCTTGGTCCTCAGGTACAGCCCTTTGACTGAATCCAAACTTCATAGAACAAATCCCCTTCATAAAAGGATTTGTTCTGTAAACTTGGACTCAGTCAAAAGGCCACACCCATGGACCTAGAAGGTCACAGGTCCCCACCCCTGTTCTACACAAATATATGGAAGTACTGTGGTTCCTAGAGGAAACAATGTAAGAAGTGAGGTTTCTTAACAGAGATAATAGGGAGGGGGTTGCTATTAGGCATTATGGGGGCATACCAGAGAGACAGAAAACAGGGCTCTGACTTGTCTTAAAATATAATTTCTAATTATGGGGGAGATTGAAGACTTAGCTCATAAATATGAGCTAAGCACCTAAGAGAATGAAACACAGTGGCATTCAGTGATAGAAGAACTGAATTTGACACCAGAAGTCTCAGGTTCAAATTGTAGCACTTAAAATGAAAATGGGGGAGATGAAAGAAATAAGCCATAGAATCACACCTGGAGAGAACCAGTTTCCCCATTTGACAGATGAAGAGACTGATGCCTGCTTCCCCAAAAGAGGCAAATCAACAAGCCCCATGAATATTGAGGGAATGGAGGACAACATGGTGAAAGGAATGACATGAAGGGGAAATAAAGTTTTAGTAAGCACTTAATTTGTTCCAGATAGTGTGGGATACCTATAGAAGCAAATCAGATAGTCCTTGCTTGCAGGAAGCTTACATTCTAGTTTGCAATGACAGCCCAAAAGAGGAGGACAGGAGTTGGGAGAAGGTGGTGGCAGGGTACGTGTCAGAGCTTAGTGAGCTGGACATCAGGATAGATAGCAGCCCCAACTGATACACAACCAATTGTTGAATTCTCAGTGTGAGCACTCAGAACTTGGAAATCAGGGACAGATCAGGACTTGATGCATAATTTTGTTGATTGTCTAGATAGACATAAGAAAGTGATGGAGAAAATATTTTCTTTTTTTGCTTTTTGGAGGGGAAGGGCAGGGCAATTGGGGTTAAGTGACTAGCCCAAGGTCACATGGCTAGTAAGTGTTAAGTGTCTGAGGCCTAATTTGAATTCAGTTCCTCCTGACTCCAGGGCCAGTGCTCTATTCACTGTGCCACCTAGCCTTTCCAGAAAATGTCAGTATTGCTGATTAATTTAAAAGTGTTCCATGAATGGGAGCTGAGTTCACTGATTTTTTTTCTGCAAAGACAGTTGTTAAATATTTACCAACACACCCAAGGTGTGTTCACCCATCCAAATTCAGGATCCAAGGGCCCATAGCTTGTGGTTGTTCAGAAAGTGTCACTTAATAATCTTGTGGATTTGGCCAGGTAAAGACCACTGTGGCCTCAGTTTCTTTATCTGTAAAGGGATGTTGAACTATTTGACCTTGAAGATCCTTCCCAACACTAGATGCTGCTGCTGCTGCTGTTGGTCAGTCATTTTTTAGTCTCATCCAACTCCATTTGGGGTCCAAATGCATTTGAGATTTTCTTGACAAAAATACTGGAGTGGTTTGCCATTTCCTTCTCCAACTCATTTGGCAAATGAGGAAACTGAGTCAAACAGGCTTAAGTGACTTGCCCAGGGTCACACAGCTAGACCAGATTTGAGCTCAGAAAGATGAGTCTTCCTGTGCTTTTAAGCCCAAAGGAATACATTCAAAATTTTACACTTGGGTTTGAAAAATTAACTTTATAAATACAAGTACAAAATGACAATTTGAAAAAAGGTGTGGGTGTTTCAGGGGAATGTTAGTCATAATAGTAATAGACATTTATATGACCCTTTAAAATTTCAGAAACCTTAAGAGGTAGGTGCTGTTATTATTTGAATTTTACAGATAAGGAAACTGAGTCAGACAGAGGTTAAGTAACATGAGGCTAGATTTGAACTCAGATCTCCCTGACTCCAGGCCCAGTACTCCATGACATGTAAAAAAGCTTTAAAAAAGTTCATATGATTTGGGGCTCCATTAAAAAAAGTTGTAGGCAGCTAGGTAACAGAATAAATAGAGCACTGGACTTAGAATCAGGAAGACTCACCTTTCTAAGTTCAAATCCAGCCTCAGACACTTACTAGCTGGGTGACCCTGGGAAAGTCACTTAACCCTGTTTGCCTTAGTTTCCTTATCTGTAAAATGAGCCAGAGGAGGAAATAGCAAACCATTCCAGTATGGAATGCCAAGAAAACGCCATATGTGGTCGGAGTTAGACAGGACTAAATGGCAGCAAAGAAGTCATATCTTCCAGGAATAAGGAGGTGATAGCTCAATGGCAGAGGCCTAGGACTGAAGTCAGGAAGACTCATCTTCCTGAATTTAAATCTGGCCTCAGATACTTCCTAGCAGTGTGACCCTGGGCAAATCACTTCACCCTGTTTGCCTCAGTTTCCTCATTTGTAAAATGAGCTGGAGAAGGAAATGGCAAACCACTTGCCAAGAAAATGACCCAACTGGGATCATGAGGAGTTGGATATCATTAAAACTACTCAAAAGAACAACAACAAATCCCATAATATTCTACTCTGGCCAGATCATATCTAAAGCGTTGTTTTGAGTCTTAACCATCTATTTGAGGAAGCTAATATTTGGAGAGAGCCCAGAGGAGAAACAAACCAGGATGTTCATAGAAGAACAAAACTTGACCTATTCCAGCTCATCCTTCAAAAGCATCCCCAACTATCCCCTACACAACTAGGGATGGTCATCTAGTCTCTCCTTTTTCTGGAGGGGGAAAGACAAGACAATTAGGGTTAAATGACTTGCCCAAGGTCACACTGCTAGTAAGTGAGTCAAAGTCTGAGGTCAGATTTGAACTCAGGTCCTCCTGACTCCAGGGATGGTGCACTCTTTACTGGGCCACCTAGCTGCCCCAATGTAGGAGGGAGAACCTGGAGTTCATGTCATATGAAGATCAGTTGAAAAATGGGGTGATGTTTTGCCTTAGGAAGGGAAAACTCAGATGTGGATACAAGATCTTAACTTAGGGTTCACCCACTACCCAATATATCTAAAGATAAATTTTAAGGGCTCTATGAACTTGGATGGAAAAAAATAACATTTATTTCAATGAAATTGGTGTCCTTTGTAAACCTGTGTATTTTATTTCATGTATTCAAAAAGGGAATTTTCTGGAGGGATTTATAGGCTCCAACAGACACTTTGCAAGGGATCCAGGACATAAGAAAGTTTAAAAATCTATGCTTTAAGTACTTGAAGGGCCATTACCTGGCAGCCAGATTCAGAGGGCAGAGCTAGGAGCACTAGCAAATAGAGGATTGGCTTAAGAAATATTTCCTAACAATTAGAGCTATCTCAAAGTCATAGGATGCCCTAGAAGCTAATAATTTTCCTTCCACTGGATGTGTTCATATAATAAAGACTGGATTGGACAGTCACTTATGTATTGGTGGTACAGGCAGAGACTTTGATTTGTACCTATATATCTCATGTACCCAGTACAGTGTCTGGCACAAAGGAGGGACTGAGTCAGGGCTTGTTGAATGGAATCTGCCTACCCATCATACAGTATCCTCCCTCAACAGGCCTTCTTCAGCTGCCTCTTTAGTGTTGATCTCCATTTTCCCTGGTCAAGGTGCTTGTCCAAGGCCCTTGGGCACACACCACATCTTTTCACATACACAGAAAGGAGTAAAACAATCATGTTCAGTGATCCATTAATATGAAATCAAAATAAATAAGAAGCTCTTGATGGAAACAAATCCAAGTCCTTTCCATTTACTCCTGTCTTTTTGTTTTTGATAAAATCAAAATCAAACAAACAAAAGGCAACCACCAGTCGGGAGGACTCAGCTTTATTTCTTCTTAGAAGGTTGTTGGTTTCTTTTCTCCTCTTAGGAAGTGGTTGTGGATGCTGTCTGACCCCTGCTCCTCCCCCACTCCCTACACACACAGATGGGTCCATAGGGAATTGGCCTCCTGTCTCTGCAGACGGATTCTGCTTATTTAAATTGTCACATGTGAAATCCCGGCCAATCTGGTAAATGTATCTCTTGTACATTGACATGGTTTGTTTTCATGGAGTGGTTTCAAACATGAGTTCCCAGGAGCCATTGTGGGGCTACCCAGGAGTGGTGAGGACTGAGTCTCTGGGCTTCCAAGCAGGGGAAGAGAAAGGGGAGGAGTAAGGGGGGGAGGGAAAGAGACAAGGGAAGACAGGGCTGACCATGAGACAGGGCAAGCAGCAGAAACTTAACAGCTGCTTGGGTTGCTTGTAGTTTTCCCTTCTTCTAGCCCCAAGTGACATAGATACAAGTTCAAAGTGGGGTAACACAGAATAGTAGAGGGAGAGAGAGGGGGGCAAACAATAGAGAAGCAGGTCAAGGTTTCAAATTCCCAGTGTGTTTACCTGTAAGAACCCCTCAACATGGCAACCAAACACAAATATTAGGATGAATGGAGTGGCAGGGGAATTTGGCAAAGTAGGAAAGGGAACAAGATCTGGAAACTGAAGACCTGGATTTGAATCCCCACTCTGAAGCTTAATAGTCATTTATTTGACTATGGGCAAGTTAGTTACATTTCCTTATCTGTAAAATGTGAGGAGAAAGAGCTGGTCCCTCAAACAGGGCTTTGACACTTCAAGAATTATCCAGCTGGCAACTCACAATAAGCCTCTGAGATTGGCAGCTATAGGTATTAAACCCATTTTACAGATGGGGAAACTAAGACTCAAAGAAGTCATATTACTAGTAACATCAAAGACAGGGTTTGAAGTCAGGTTTTCCTGAGTTCAAGGTCAGTACACTTGGCAGTATTCTATCCCCATTCTTAGTCTTCTGTTTTATAAATCTAAAAGGGATTTGTGTGTATATATCTATGTCTATATAGATATAGTATATGTGTACACACAATACATTTATGATACATTTATGTATGTACGTATGTACGTATGTATGGTTAGTCAATTTCTACTTTTGACTTTCTCATCTCTGTTCTGGAGAAGGGGGTCAGTCTCTTTGTTTGGTATAGATTTGACCAAACATTCTTCTGTTTGTTTTTTCCCTCATTTTCAAACATTGCTTTGATAATTATTTATAGTTAAGATGCTTCTATGTATGAATTAGGGCAAGTAGGTGACTTAGTGGATAGAGTACCAGGGTCTGGAGTCAGAAAGACTCCTCTTCCTGAGTTCAAATTTGACCTCAGACATTTACTATCTGTGTGACCCTGGGCAAGTCACTTAGCCTTGTTTGCCTCAGTTTCTTCATTTGAAAAAATGAGCTGGAGAAGGAAATGGCAAACCACTCCAGTATTTTTGCCAAGAAAATCCCAAATGGGGTCACAAGAAGTCAGACATGACTGAAAAAAGGACTGAAAAATATATGAATTGGATAACTATTAAGAATATATACCAAACAGATATTTAACTAAGTGAAGTGTTTATGCTGAAGTATCTCCTAATCAGGGGACTATGCTTTATTTTGTTCTTTTCCTCGAGTTCTCCTTGGTTTCTCAAATCCAGGGTCTGGGTGATGAATGGACCAAAGGAATGTTTTCTCAGGAATGTCCCTGAGTGCTTGGCAACACCTGAGTGGCATTTCCATGTGTCTCTATCCTCCTGTGTGGAATAAGAGATGGACAATGTTCTATTTGCTAGGAAGCTATCTGTCTGGGCTATGATGGAACCATGGAAGGCTTTGCTGGTCTCTCTATATGTTCCTGCAGATCCATCTCATAGAAACCATATAGGATAGGTGGTGGACCTGTGATTTCATTAATATATGGAACCCCCAATACAATACTCTTTATTAATGAAGGTTCACATTTTCTTTATATCTTATAGTCTTGGAGAATTAGCTGGAGCACTAAGAGGTTCAATGACTTGTTCAAGATCACTCAGCTAGTATCTGTCAAGAACCCATGTCTTTCTGGTTCTCAGGCTAGCTCTCTAGCTCTCTGCTTTTCAACATATCCCCACTATAGTGAGTCAGCCAATCAATCAACAAACATTTATTAAGCACTTAACATGTGTTAGGCACTGGGCTAAGAGCGGTGAATATGGAGAAAGGCAAAAACATGGTTCCTGCCCTCAAGGAGCTTACCTTCTAATGGGAAAACCAGGATATAAAACTATGCATCTGGTGTGTGCATAAAAAGACCTCCTCCCAAACTGTTCAAGATGTCCCCCAAATCTTAGAACAGTTTTAATATATGGAAGTTTAATACTTTTTATAACTTAAATATTAAGCTATTAAGGCTTAAAACTGTGCTAAGACTTGGGAACACCATGGATATACTATAAATGGAAGGAAATTTATAAGGGAGACAATAGCAGTTAGAAGGAAGGATGGTACCTGGGAAGGGCCTCCTTAAAGAAGGTGGGATTTGGGGAAAACAGGGAATTCAGGAGGAACAGGTAAGGAGAGACAGCATTCCAGGCATGGGGGACAACCAGGGCAAAGGCCCAGGGTGAAGAACAGTTAGAAAGTCAATGTTACAAAAGTTTAGGTCCTTGTAAGGGAAGAAAGTCTAAGAAGACTGGAAACTGTAGGAAGAGACCAGGTTGAAAAGGTCCTTAAATTAAGCCAAACAACATTTCCTATATGACACTTGAGGTAATAGGAAGCAACTAGAGTCTATTGAAGGGATAGTAATATGATTAGACCTATGCTTTAGGAAGATCCAATTAAAAGCTGAGGGGAAGGTGGAATAGAAAGGGGAGAGACTTGTGGCAGGCAGACCCATCATTGGGCTCTTAGAATAGTTCAGGTCTGAAGGAATGAGAGTCTACATCAGCATGGTGGCTGTGTCAGATGAGAGAAGAATATGTATATATGTTTGAAGATGATAGGAAGGTAAAATCCATAGACTTTGGTAATAGATTGGATATGGTGGGAGAAGGAAAGAGAGAGTGAGGAATACCCTCAACAGTAATAGCAAAATTAGGAAGGAAGAGAAAGTTTTGGGGAAAAGACAATGAGTTCAATTTCAGATACACTGGGTTTAAGATGTCTATGGGACATCTAGTTTGAGATGTCCAAACAAAGTTGGTGATATAAAACTGGAGGTCAGTAGAAAGGTTATGGCTGGAGAAATAGATTTGAGAATCTTCAGCAGAGATGATTATTGGATACAGGGGAGGTGGTAAGATTATCAAATGAAATGGTGTATCAGGGGAAGAGGAGAGAGCCCTTTGGGCGAAAGGGGAGGGGTTGGGGGCAAAGATTATGAATTATGTTTTGGATATGTTGAGTTTGAGATGCCTATGAAAAATACCAGTTCAATACATCTAAGAGGCAGTTGATGGTGTGAGACTGATGTTCAGGAGAAAGGTTAGGGCTGAATATATAGACCCGGAAATTGCATAAACATGGCATTTGAAAGCTGAGGTTTCAATTGAGATGAGATTACAGAGTGAAATAGGATAGAGTTAGGAGAGAAGGGGACCCAGGGCAAAGCCCTGAGGGACACCCACCAGGCATGACCAGGCTGAAGATACACACAATAGAGTGAAGAGAGCTCAGATAGGTAGGAGAATAATCAGGAGAGAGCAGTATCCTGAAAATTTAGAGAGAGAAAAGTATCAGGAGAAGAGGATGATCAACAATGTATGAGGATGAAGAGGGGTAGAGAAGGATGGGGACAGAGACAATTCAATTTGGTACTTGAGAGATCACTGGGAACTTCTAGGAAGTTCTATTTCAGCTGAATGATGAGCCCAATTCCAAATCCACAGGGTTTGGAATCAAGTGGGAGGAGAGGAAGCACAGGCATTGAACATCACTGGATTTCCCAAAGACAAAAGCTCCAAATGACAACCAGTATTACACATTCGCCCTGTTTTATGGCATCTACACAGCATGCTTTAAGCAGGAGACTGGCTCCAAATGTCAAGGATTAACTTAGAAATTCAGGCCAGAAACAAATTGAACGGGATCTTTGTTGTTGTTTAATACCTGGACTCTCAAGTCAGTGAAATCATAGATATGCCCCCAAACCACTGAGTCTTGCATCATGCAGGTATAAATTTGCATCATGCAGGTATAAATGGGTTATAAGAATAGGCCCTCAAGGGGCAGTTAGGTGGCGCAGTGAGTAGAGCACCGGCCCTGGAGTCAGAAGGACCTGAGTTCGGATCCGACCTCAGACACTCAACACACACAAACAAAAACCTAGCCGTGTGACCTTGGGCAAGTTACTTAACCCCAGTTGCCCTCCAAAAAGAAAAAAAAAAGAATAGGCCCTCATGCCCAAATGTTGAATGATAAATTTTTAGGGTCACAGCCACAAAGTGAGCCAGAAATCCTCCCCCACCCCATTCCTTTTCTTCACCCTCTCAGCTAATTGTAATGCTGAAAAATATCAAAGTATAGTTTTAGGAACAGAGGCAGAAGATAAGACCTTTTCTCTCTGCTGATTTTTGCTCTAAAAACTCTGAGAAGCAGGGAATCTGATAAAGCATCACTAGCAAATGTTAGGGATGGCATTATTTTCTTTATATAAAAAGAAAACTTGGGGGGAATTTTGCTCTTGGGGCCACCTTCATGGGGACTGGCCCATTGGCTCGTATAGCATTTGTGAGCTCCATAGACTAGACAAGGACAACCAATGTACATTATCAGCATGTTGTTAGCATTATTAGTAGTTATTAACCATCAATAATTCTGTTCCTTTGTTAACTCCAAGTTTTGGTTGCTTTCAATTTCCTCAGTGTGGCTCTGGGCCATTTAGAAAGTATTTGCGCCTTTCCCCCAAGATGGCGCCGAAGACAAAGAAGGAAGCCGTTGTCCCCCCCAAGACAGAAGCCAAGTCCAAGGCTTTGAAGGCCAAGAAGGCGGTGTTGAAGGGTGTCCACAGCCACAAAAAGAAGAAGATCAGAACATTCCCCACCTTCAGGAGACCCAAGACCCTGAGGCTCCGAAGGCAGCCCAAATACCCTCGGAAGAGCGCCCCTCGCCGGAACAAGCTCGATCATTATGCCATCATTAAGTTTCCTTTGACCACTGAGTCTGCTATGAAGAAGATTGAGGACAACAACACCCTAGTCTTCATTGTGGATGTCAAGACCAATAAGCATCAGATCAAACAGGCTGTAAAGAAGCTATATGACATCGACGTGGCCAAGGTCAACACACTGATCCGGCCTGATGGGGAGAAGAAGGCCTACGTCCGTCTTGCTCCAGACTACGATGCTTTAGATGTTGCCAACAAAATTGGAATCATCTAACTTCTTGTGTTCAGCTGTGTCCTGTTCCACCTACAATAAAAACGTTTTCCAGAAAAAAAAAAAAAGAAAGTATTTGCTCCTTAATGGTGGGGAAGAGGGGCGCAGGGTCATCTGATCGCCTCTTTGCTTCCCTTTGACTTCACAAATTAAGTTACTTGGTCTACAGTGGAAAGAGCAATGGACACGGAATTGAAGGACCGGGGTCCAATCCTTAGCTCCTCCACTTCTTACCTTGCTGGGACTCAGATTTTACCTTGAAAAGAAGAGAGGTTTGAATGGCAATTAAGGTACCAAATAACGTGAAACATAGAACTTAGATTTCTGTGTGGAGTCAGGGGAACAAAGTAAGGATTACTCAGAGGCATCCAGGTGATGCAGCAGATAGAATGCTAAGCCTTTAAATTCAAATCCAGTCTCAGACATTTACTAGCTGTGTGACGCTGGGCAAATCATTTCATGTCTGCCTGCCTCAGTTTCTGCAGCTGTAAAATGGGGGAGGGTAATACTGGCACCTACCTCCCAGGGTTGTCGAAAGGATCACACAAGGTCCTATTTGAAAAGCATTCTGCAAAGTGCCTGGCATTAATAAATGCTTGGTTCTTTCCTTCTTTTTAAGGTCACTTTCAGCACTAAGATTCCAGATACCTTGGAAGGAAAGACTGATTTGATTAGAGAATAAGGAGGATTAGATAAGAATAAGCTGGGGTTTTTTGGTTCCTGTGAATTAATAATTTTTTGGGCCCTGAGTGCCCATTTACCAAGTTCCTTTTTACAGCTGCCAAAGCCACAATACATTGTTTTAAGCAAAATGAGTAGCAGCATGTTGTGGTGGATAGGGTTTGGAGGCAGGAATACAGGTTCAATCCTACTCCTGATAATGGCTGTCTGTGTGACCCTGGGCAAGTCACTTCATCTCCCAGTGCTCCAAGCAACCCTCTCTGACTATAAGTTAGTGGAGTTCAGGAAACCTCCCCTCCAATAAATTCAAACAAAAAAAGGACACTTTATTTCTTTTTCCCTAGGTATGATTAGACTTTTCAGATGCATGGTAGTCAATAGCTCCTGGTCTTGGAAAGTTGGCTTGCTTTTTCTTTATTAGTTTAAATATTAATCTTGCAAGGGCTTTAACATCAGCATGAAACAATAAGATCATATCAGCTACGTACCTAGCACTGGGGAGGCAAAATCCAGTGAGAAAATCCTTGGGCAAATTTGATCAACATCAGGTCTCTTAGGAACTTTTATCCCTCTTTTTCCTTATCCCACTTAAATTTTTCCTTTTCCATTCATCTTTAGAGTGTCTTTATTATGCTGCTTATATGTACTGCAGGTATTTGCTGCTGCAGGAATCCTTGTCTCTGCTCCCTCTTATAGCCAGAAGAGCTGATCTGTTTCAAAGTCCTGTAGAATCATCCTGGAAACATCTCTTTACTATGGCCCTTTCTCTCTAATCAGACAGCCTAGTCTAGGCCTTTATCACCTCTCTCCTGGACTCTTTCTTGTATTAGCCTCCTCATTAGTCTTCCTCCTTATTCTTTACCCTGTGAAATCCATCCTCTGCACTGCTAAGAAAATATTCTCCCTAAAACAGAAAACTAACCATGTCACTCTTCCACTCAAAAACCTTCAATGGCTCCCTACTGCCCCAAGGATTAACCACAAACTCCCTAGTTTGGCACTGAATAATTTCCTTAATTGGGTTCCAGCCTATTTTTGATAGCCTTGTTGTATTACTCCCTTTCACACAATTTACAGTACAAACAAATCGGCCTATTTGTTGTGCCTAAACTCAGCATTCTATTCCTCGAAGGTACCTTGGACAGGTCATGTTCCAAACTAGATTGCTCTCCCCTTTTTCTTAAAGTGTTAGGTGCCCCCTCCTCTTTGAAGCCTTCCTTAGCTGATCCTGCTACATAGTGCTCTCTTTCTTGATTTCTCTTATATATGTATCTGTGTACTTGGAAGCCCCAGAAGAATGTCCTCTCTTTCAGGACTGGGAGCTCCCCTCTCTCTGTAAGCTCTTCATTAGAATTCAAGGGCATTAATATTAGAAGGTAAGCTCCTTGAGGGCAGTGGCTGTTTATGCCTTTCCTTTGTACATCCCTGTACTTAGCACAGTGCCTGACCCATAGCAAGTGGTAATTTATAAATGCTTGTTTATCGACTGACTGATTGATGATTGATATATTTCCTTCATATTTAGCCCTGTTCCTGGTACATGGTGACTATTTAATAAATGCTTACTGAGTCTAATTGCTCCTTTTCCCCACCAGTCTTTCAACTCTTAACTCTCAACAAAGACCAATAACTGTCTTCTCCGTAGTCCCAAATCCTTTTGCCCTGCCCCTTCCCCTACATATTTCATGAATTATGTGGAAGCTATACTCTGGAACATTATGTAACCCCACAGAGAAAATGCTGCATAAGGCAGATCTTTCTTGGACACTATCCAATGGAGTTGAGATACTCATGTCCCAAAAGGACTCATTAGAAGAGGGTTCCAGACTTAAGGGGGATACACAAGCCATTATTCAGGCCTGGTAAGCATCAGTATTTACAATGGAACTCCCCAGGGAACTAACCTTGCTTGGGCACATTGCCCCTTGAGTCAATATTGAGCCCTGGGGGCTTCATAAGAAGATAGGGGGCAATATTTATTAGCCAAATGAAACTGGCTATTCCATCAATCTTGGGGAAAAACCAACTGCACTTGCAGCTGATCCCCTTTGGATTCAGGTCCAATTGCATGCATAATTAGGACACAGCTATTTTCTCCAAGAGTCACTGAATCCTGGCTGGAAGGGACCTTGGAGATCATTTAGTCCAAGGCCATCGTTTTGCAGATGAAGAAAGCAAGACCCTGTGAGGTTGAGAGGCTGACTTTGCGAGGGGAACATCTGGGATCAGATACAGGCTCTGACTCTTATTTCCTGTGTAGCCTTGAATGAGACAGTTCCTTTCTCTAGGCCTGGTTTTTCTCTTCTGTAAAATGATTTTGTTAGATGTGATGACAGTCTCTAGGGTTCCTTCTAGGCCTAGGATGTGATAAATGACAGATTTCCCATTTCCCCTATTGCTGGGAGGGATCTAGATCAACATTTACAGATGAGTAAACTGAGGGAGGAAAGGTAAGAAACTTACCTAAGAAATCAGACAATCAAATGGAATAGGCAGGATTTGAACTGGATTTTTCAGCTGAAGATCCCACCTTCTGTGCACTATCCCATGGGGCCCCTTCTTGGGAGAGTTTGTCCTAAATAGGGTGAGGATTGGTGATTTTATCTGAGAACAGTGCTCTTACCACCGATGCCTATCACAAGCCCTCCTCCTTCTCAAAACCTAATCAACCAGTTCATCAAGAAGCATTTACTAAATGCCAACTATGTGCTAAGCTCTGGAGATACAGGGACAAAAAAAGTGAGACAAGCCTTGCCCTGAAGTGGCTTACATTCAGTGAAGGGAAGCAGCAGGTAGACATACAAAGGGACCAAAAAGTAATGGGGGGGGGGGCTCATATAGGAGACAGCACCTGGTCTGAGCATTAAAGGAGGCTCTGATTCAAAGATGCTGAGATGACCTTGAGTTTATTGCTCTCGCTAAAATTTATGTATACCTGTATCTCAGTCTCTCTGTGAATGGACGTGTGTGTGCACGTAATATACATATACATCTAAACATATATGTGCATGAGACTTTGGGGGCTTATATACACGTGTGTAGCACCTATATATGTACACATGCAAACATGTATGTACACATAAGTATATGTATGTGTGTAGAGTCCCTAAATCATATAACTCATATAACAATACTCTAAGCTATACTAAGACTTTTGGGATATCTTTATCTATCTATCTATCTATCTATCTATCTATCTATCTATCTATCCATCTATCTATCTATCTATCTATCTATCTATCTATCTATCTATCTATCTATCCATCCATAAATCTATCCATCCATCCATCCATAAATCCAGCCATCTATCTATCTATCTATCTATCTATCTATCTATCTATCTATCTATCTATCTATCTATCTGCAGGAGAAGAGTTTTCATTTCAATTTATGAGCCAACATTTTTATCAACAAGGCTCTCTGTGTTGGTCAGGAGGAGGATCAAGGCAGGGCTGGAGGAAGAAGGTAGTGGTTACCCTTGCCAAGACTAGTGTAGAAAAGCAGCAAACAGCAGCAGCACCAATATTACTACTACTACCACCATGCCCTCCACCATTTTCTTATTGGTTATGACCTGTGATTTCATTAGCAATAGGGAGCACCTGATATGAAACTTCCCTCCTTTAATACAAATCAGAAACTTGACTGACAGTGTTAGAGAGTTGTCTAGGACAGGCAGTTTTCAGAAGAAATCATAACTATTAATAATCATATAAAATGTTCTAAATCACTAAAAATTAGAGAAATGCAAATTAAAATAACTTTGAGGGACCACTTCACAACAATCAGTTTGACTAAGGTGACAGAAAAGTAAAATGACTAATGTTGGAAGGGATGTGGGAAAACTGGGATACTAATACTCTGTTGATGGAGTTGTGAACTGATCCAACCATTTGGGAGAACAGTTTGGAACTGTGCCCAAAGGGCTCTAAAACTGTTCATACCCTTTGACTGGTCTCCATTCCAAAGAGATCAAAGAAAAAGCAAAAAGACCTATATGCGTGCACGCCTGTGCACGCACACACACACACACACACACACTCAGCTCTTTTTGTGGTGGCAAAGAATTGGAAATTGAGGGCATGGCCTTCAATTGGGGAATGACTGAACAAGTTGTGGCATATGATTGTGATGGACTATTACTCTGCTACAGGAATATGGGAAGACTCATATGAACTGATACAAAGTGAAGTGAGCAGAATGAGAACATCATACACACTAACAGAAAAATTGTAACAATAATCTACTGTGAAACACTCTTATTGATACAGTTATCCAAGACAATTCCAAATGATTCATGATGAAAAATTCTGTTCACCTCCAGGGGAATAATAAGTGTGATTGAAGCTTATATTTTCACTTTCCTTCCTTCCTTCCTTTCTTCTTTCCTTCCTTCCTTCCTTCCTCCCTTTCTTCCTTATTCCTTCCTTCCTTCTTTCCTTCCTTCCTTCTTTCCTTCCTTCCTTCCTTCCTTTCTTTCTTCCTTCCTTCTTTCCTCCTTCCCTCCCTCCCCTGCTATCTCAACATGGCTAATATGGAAATATATTTTGCATGGAAAAGAAAAAGAGTTGTCTGGTGAACTGGGAGGCTGAAGTGATTTTTCCACTCATAGGACTTGAGCTCAGGTCCTTGCAAGACTTGCAAGACTCTAGCTACTTTCCCAAGATGTCTCTAAGAGAGTAGCAATATTTGAAAAAAAATAAAATCCAGCATTGTTGGTCATTTCCAACAGTAGACAAATAAATGTTTCACTAAAAAGTAAAGGAGAGGTCAGTTATGGTGGTGTAAGTCTAGTTCCTGCTGAGGCTGATAGAGTTTGGGAGTTCTGAGCTGCAGGAGGGCTAAAGCCAACTTTGGTTGTCTGTTCTGTCTGACACTAATATGGAGTAGAGCATTCTAAGGAGGACCAGGCTGCCTAACAATGAGCAAATCAATCCAGGTTGCCAGCTTTCCTATCCGCGTCATTAAGAGGCAGTTTAGACCAAGGTTGGTCCCTCACCCAACCCTGCAGGTTCCTTTCTAAGAGTATACACTCAAACAGAGATGTCTGGGTCTGGGCTGTAAAAGAGCCATCCTCTATCAGAGAGATGAAATCATCCAAGGAAATAGAAAACAAGATCATCTGTTTGAATTTCAGAATGGCCAAACAGGGAAAAGGCAGGAAAAGGGCACTGTTTCCCTAAGCCGTTGATGTTTTACAGGGAGGCCAATAACACAGAACCAAGGAGCTGTGACTCTAGTTTTCTAGGTTTGTGAGTGCCCTAGTCAGCTTGGGAGAACGAGTCAGATAAGATCTTTGTTCCCAGCACACCTTTCTTTGGTAGCTGTTGAACCAGTCAATATAGTTTCCAACATTAACTGACATGGATGTATGCTAGTCTGGTTTGGAAGTGTAAGAGGAAAATGATCAAAGTCATTTATCAGTGATTGGATGCTCACGGTCTCCATTCAGATGCACTCCTAAGTTGGCCAGCTTCTATTATTAGTCCTTTTTTTCAGGGGAGTTGCTTTTTAAATTCAGGGTCACAAATACACACCAAGAATATCTGTATAAAGCTATTTTTAATTTTCCTTAAATTATAGTTACCTACATACAGCATGGTAAGGTGAAAATAGCAATGGGGCTAGAGTGATAAGACTTGGGTTTGAATGTGTAAATCCTGACTCTATCACTTACTATCTATGTGACCTTGGGTAGGTTAGTTTCCTTTTCTGGACTTCATCATCATGCCTTTTAATCGTGATGATAGGTCATATTTATAAAAACACTTTCACACTTGTCATTTTTTTTGCCAAATATCTGTTATTTATTCCTCACAACAAATCTGTTTGGTAGGGGCTATTTTTCTTCTCCTCATAGTTAAGGAAACTGGAGCTCAGAGAGAGTACAGAGGGCTGTACTAATAAGGATACATCACAAAAAGGTGAAGAATAAAAAAAGTCCCCTATTATCCACTCACCCATCAGTCATTGATAGAACGTAACAATGGTCCATACCACAATCCCCTACTTCTCTAAGGAAAGGAGGGAGGTGAATTTCTTCATCTCTTTCTTGGGGACAAATTTTGCCCACCACAATATTCTTAGAAGAGTTTTGTGTCAGTGAATAAATAGTCCATAGCTATTTACTATATGCTAAGCATTTGTAATGGAAAAGCAAATTTAAAGATCTTCCCTGCCCCTAGCTTAAGTGCACCTGGAGCCTGTGGTGGGAAGAGGCTTGTTTTTTCAGGGAAGCCCACACCTTGATACTTTGTGATTGGGCAGTGGGTCCAGAAGGTTGTTACAATCTCTGAGCTAGGAGAAGACTATATAAACCCTGATGAGAGGCTTAGCTTTGGGGCTCACTTTGAGAAGTGTTGTGTGATTTGACCAAATGAGACTCTGGGAAGCCGTTGTTGAGAGCCCCCCGGCTTTGAAAACCCAGATGTTGATGCTTCCCTCTCTGGTAACTGTGATTTGGTATTGATATAATGGTAGGACAGTTTGGAAGCCTGTCTGTTTGATCTGTAAGTTCTATAACTCTGAAATTCGGGGTGCTGACCTTTTTCCCCTGAACTAGGTAATGTGTGTTTGTTTGATTAAAGTAAGCTTGTTAACCCATTTTGAGTTGCTTTCCTTTTGAGAAGCAGATCTAAGAACCTATATTGGCAGCTACCCCGGGGATATTGGGGTGCTTGCTGCTACAGCATTGTGCTAAGTTCTGGTGATACAAAGAATGGCAAATTTCTGCTCCCAAAGAGCTCACAAACTGAGGGGAGGGAGGAGAGGGCAGAGACAACATGCAAACAGCTATTTATAGACAGGAAAAATGGGAGATCATCAATAGAGGGAGGGCACTAGAATTGGATGAAAGTGAAGACTGGAAAGTAAAGTGGGCCCCCATTCACCAGTGAACAGGCAAGACTACACTGTGGAGTATGAATTTAATAGAATGTTATTGTGCTGTGTGAGAGAGAAGACAAAAAGAACTTAGAGAAATGTGGAGAGACTTGTGTGAACCCATGCTGAGTGCAGTAAGTAGAAAGGGGAATGTTACAGACAGTGGCTAGAGCAAGTATAAGTGAGAAGAACAATGAAAACAACTTGGACCCCGAGGAGATCAGAAGAAATCCACACCCCCCTTTCCTTGGAAAGATGGGGACTTACAGGTGTGGAATACTACATGTGTTATCAACAGATGATGCCTCGGTGCATAGTTCCACTTTCTCAGAAATCCCAGATTTAGAGCTAGGAAGAAACAATATGTTGAAGATGAGAATGCCCTGAACTTGGGGTCAGAAGACCTGACTTCAAATACTTTTTGTTGGTCAGTTGTTTCAGTCATGTTCAATTCTTTGTCATTCCATTTAGGGTTTTCTGTTTATTTTTCATGGTTGTTCAGTCATATCTGCCTCTTTGTGACCCCACTTGGGGTTTTCTTGGCAGATTCTAAAATGGCTTTCCATTTTCTTCTCTAGCTTATTTTCCAGATGAGGACACCAAAGCAAACAGGGTGAAGTTACTTGTCCAGGGTCACACAGCTAGTCTGAGGCCAACTTTGAATTCAGCAAGATGAGTCTTCCTGACTCCAGACCCAGTTCTTTACCCACAAATTCTAGCTTTGCCACTTAATGCCTGCGTGACCTTGGATAAGTCATTTCTCATTCCTGAGCCTCAATTTCCTCATCTATAAAACAAAGAAAAAATGAGTAGATTGAACTGAATGGCCTCTAGTGTCCCTTCCAGCTTTGGATGTATATAAGTCCTGAGAACCACCTCCAACACCCTCATTTTCCAGTTGAGGAGATGGAAGCTCAGGCAAATTGAATGACATCCTAAGGTTATAGGGATGGTTTATCAGAGATGGGATTTTAAGGCCACTGCTGTGACTCCAGGGCCAATGCTTTCCCCTCTAACTGGATTATTTTTCTTCTTTGTTACAAGGGAAGATTCAGCAGGCAGGGGAGGGGTGAAGGGTCTATCCAGGAATGACTGAGTTGTGAGAAGAAAAGGGGTGAAAAATCATTAAAAAACATTAAAATTAGAGAGACCAACAAGATGTTCTCTCAGCCCTATCTAGCACACAGTCCACCTTCTTATAATGATCCTATGGAAATACTTCAGCATGTTGAATCCCCCTGGCTTCTCTAGTGTTGCCCTACACAGATTCCCAGGTTGCCATCTACCCTAGCAGATGGTCTTTGGGAGTTGCTGTGGCCAAGAAAATAATCACTTGGTGGCCAATGTGATGATGTCTTTCCCCACTTCAGAGTGTTCTCAGAGTGAACTCATGTACCTTTGACATTGGCCTTTAGGGCCCCATGGTTATCTACATGCTACATAAGACTATGGTGGAGAGACTATAGAATAATTTCCCATTTCTTTATTTTCAATTTTTATTTTTTCTTTTGCAGGGGGGAAGGAAGGGCAATTGGGGTTAAGTGACTTGCCCAATGTCACACAGCTAATAAGTGTTAAGTGTCTGAGGGCGGGATGTGAATTCAGGTCCTAATGATCCCAGGGCCAGTGCTCTATTCACTGCGACACCTAACCACCTCTAATTTTCCATTTCTTTCAGAGAAATTTTGGTGATCCTGAGACAGATCAAATGAGACTATATCTAATTTAAGCATGTGAAGACTTCCCTCAGCAGAATGCGCAGTTGAGAACAGTTTGTTCCAGTGGCCATGAAAGCAGCTGAAGCAGGTGTTGTGGAATGCCTAGAGATTGGTCAGATATCCTGGGCTAGTCATTCTGACTTTTGTCCCGCCACTGGACGTCAATGCCCCTGAAGGAGATTGGAGGCTGAGGACTTTGTGCAATTCTCCCTCACTTCAATCCAATTCACTCACAAGTCAAGACATTGCCCCATGATGTCACTGGTCTTCTTCAAAAAGGAAGGACAAAGGTCAACAAATGAGACGATACACCTAAAATTGACTGTGACTGTGTTGTCTTACCTTATTAAAAAAAAGCTTCTGCTTGTTCAGTTCCAAGAACAAAGTTGTATTAGGATGTAGAGACTGATGTGGATTATCAATCACTGGTACTGCGGTGAAGGCTAGAATGAATATGAATCTAGCCAATCTTGGCAATACCCACAGAATATCCATGTAGGAAGGAGTCTTAGAGCAGAGAAGGTCAGAGCTGGGAGGGTCCTTAGAGCACAGGATGTCAGAGCTGGGAGACTTCTTAGAGCACAGGATGTCAGAGCTGAAAGGGACCTTAGAACACAGGATGTCAGAGCTGGGAGAGCTCTTAGAACACAGGATGTCAGAGCTGGGAGGGCCCTGAGAACACAGGATGTCAGAGCTGGGAGGGCCCTGAGAACACAGGATGTCAGAGCTGGGAGGGCCCTTAGAACACAGGATGTCAGAGCTGGGAGGGCCCTTAGAACACAGGATGTCAGAGCTGGGAGGGCCCTTAGAACACAGGATGTCAGAGCTGGGAGGGCCCTTAGAACAAAATGGCAAAATTCAAATGTACATCAGAGATCACTTAGTCTTCCTCCTTGAGAAAATGAAGAAGGGAGAGGTATCCTTAGTCCATAGTCTCAGGGACCTCTGGTCCAGACCTTAGCACAGTGCCTGTGGTTGAGGCTCCATAAATGTCAATTGATTGATTGGCACTGGTCCTACCACTGGGAAGTTACCAGTTCCAAATCCTCTTGGTTTTTAGCTTCCTCTCCCATTTCCACCTTCTCTCCCTAAGGACCTATTATTTTAACTGCCCCCAGAAATGAAAGTTGTCCTACAGATACGTTTTTATAGGTAACCTAAAAGGCTGCAACACCAGTGGTAACAACCTGACTTTATGGACCACCTACACTTCTTTTTCCCCCTCCAGGAATATCCAAATTGTTTTTTATAGAAACATACTCACTGTTACTCATACATATTTTGTGATTACCCTTGGGTAATCTAGACTCTTTTGAATGCAGAACCTGAACCCCTGAAAGGCAGTAACTTTAATGAGTCAGTGATAGAATTAGGAATCTTGTCTACCAATTGGCCAATGGGGATTGAGGGGACCTATTTTTCAGTAGAGAAATACAGGTGAAACAATGATGGTGAGAGGCAGAGAACCTGTGCAGAAAACCCTCAAAACAAAAGGCTATTATGTTTCCTAATGGTACTGCACATTTGCTAACCCCATCCTCCATCTCAAAAAGTGATATAAAGATAATTCCACAAGTTTAGTGGAGTGATGAACGACACAGTTGAACACGATTATAACTACTCTGAATGAGGACAAGAACTGGAAGTAAGAACCCTTTGTAGAGTGAATCAACCTGATTTGGATCAATTAGTTGACAGTATAAATCATCTGGGAGAAGTATAGTAAATTATGTGCATGATCAAGGGATGGGGTATTTTTTATGGTTTAATACTTTTAAAGTTTGGTGTAGTATATCAAGCTCTGGAATTTGAGTTAGGAATTTGGGAGCTCAGTTCCCACCTCTGACACTAGCTGTGTGACCTTGGGCAAATAGCATAACCTCCCTGAGCCTCAGTTTCCCATTCTGTAAATTGGAGAGCATGATGTCTACAGTCCCAACCTCACAGCATTGTAGAGAGATTCCGATGAGAAAGTGCTTTGTAAACTCTAAAGCATTGCTATAGATGTCCTGGTTATCTTTGTTATTATGTATCCCATTCATAAGAATAGGAATCTTATTTTTTGGTGTGGATACTCTACTTCTATACTTCTAAAATAAAAAACGGGGACCTTAAAATCCTAATCCTCAGTAACTATGTCTTTCTTGGCTTTGAGGTCATGGTTCCCTCTCCTCCTTCCATCAACATTTTTGACACTCCCACTCTAGGGTTGACCCATACATAGATGTAGGGAACTCATTTAGGAAATACATACATGTAGGATCCTGGAGACAAAGGGGATCTTGGAAATCATTTGTAAAACAAGGAGAGCCGGATTAGAGGATGACCCTTGACTTCATTTCATGTTCTACATTCATATTCATATGAGCCAATCCAATCTTATCACTTTATAGACAAGGAAACTGAGATCTAGATGGATTAAGTGTCTTGGTCAAGGTTACCCAGGCAACTGTGGTGGAACCAAGGCAAGAATCCCAAGCTAGTTCTATTTCCAAGAAATAATAAGATCATAAATTTAGAACTAGAAAGAGAATTTAGAAGGCCACGTCATTCCATGCCTTAATTGTGAAAGGTGAGGAAATTGGGTCCCAGAAAGCTTAATTCACCTGCTCATGGACACACAGGTAATGGGTGTCAAGGCAGTATCTAAACCCAGGTCTTTTGACTCCAAATCCAATACTATTTCCACTTGTACAATGTAGTATCTCTAATTAGATTAGATGAGACAGATTTTAAGGAGCAATATCTCCATCTTACAGCATTTTTAAACACTGCTTTCAATGATTTTTAAACTAGTATTGTAATTTTGCAACCTCAGGCATAAATAAAGATAGTACTAGATGTCTGCTCCATAGGGTGGAAAAAATTAGCCAAGGGCAGATCTAACCCCTAAGCATGAGGTTCCCACTGTATGTATGTATGTATGTATGTATGTAGGCATATGGGTGATACAATGAATTGAGTGCTCTGCTTGGAGTCAGGAAGAATCATCATTCTGAGTTCAAATCTGGTCTCAGATACATATCAGCTATGTGAACCTGGGCAAGTCCCTTAATCCTGTTTGACTCATTTTCTCATCTGTAAAATGAGCTTGAGAATGAAATGGCAAAACCACTCTAGTATCTTTGCCAAGAAAACCCCAAATGGGGTCATAAAGAGTCAAACATGACTGAACAACAAATGTGTGTATATGTATGTATGTATGTATACATATATAAAAATCTCTATGCATGCATGTATACACACAATCTGTATCGTACACATTCACATTCACACTTTCCCAAGAATCAGAATCTGACAGAACCACATCTCCATTGAACCTAATTAAATATCTTGTTGGTTATTCACGAGGCACTTCAAAATCTTGCCGCGCCTCAGGGTCATCATTGTGAACATCAATCACTATACTTTAGACATACTGACGTGAGAATAATAAAGGAGAATTAATAAGTACCCAGAATTCTTATTAATAAAATGCCAGATAATGGTGGGCTATATTTCACAATGTTTTCAAGATGAGCAGAGCCCTCTAAAAATGAGCCAATGAAATACCATAGCATTTTTTACCCATGTCTATTGCTTTGTGTGGCCACTCTCTAAAACAAGGGTTCTTAACCTGAGGTCCAAAAGTCCCCAACAGGAAAGAGATTTCAAGGAGTCTGTGAAATTGGGCAAGAAAAATAACATTTTTAAAAAAATTTCAGTATAATTGGTTTCCTTTGTAAACCCTTGTATTTTACTTTATGCATTTAAAAACTTGACTTTGAAAAGGGATCCACAAGTTTCCAAGAGCCAAATGGGCTCATGATACAAAACAGTTTAAGAATACTTTCTTTAAAATGACTCTTGGGGCGGCTAGGTGGCGCAGTGAATAGAGCGCAGCCCCGGAATCAGAAGGACCTGAGTTCGGAGCCGGCCTCTGACACGTAATCCATACAAACAAAAACCTAGCCGTGTAACCTTGGGCAAGTTACTTAACCCCAGTGGCCCTCCAAAAAGCAAAAAAAAAAAAAAAAAAAAAAAATAAAATGACTCTTTAATATTGTAACTGTTCCCCACAGAAACTAGGCCAATCTCAAAAGAAAAACTAAGGGAAGAAGTATAATCAGTAAGTGGGTTGTTAATGCCCTCTCTGGGGGAAAACAAATCAATATTTGAAAGATAGTATGTACCATTTATGAAATTATATCAAAAGAGTTATTTGTGAATGAGAATTGACCTCTCTCTCCCTGTCAGTCTGTCTGTCTCTGTCTCCATCCCTCCATCCATCCATCCCTCCATCCATCCCTCCATCCATCCCTCCATCCATCCCTCCATCCATCCATCCATCCATCCATCCATCCATCCATCCATCCATCCATCCATCCATCCATATATTCCTATCATTGATACCATCCAAATCTTCCTAACTTTTCTATGAGGCCAAAACCCTTTTATGAGATATCATCTTGAATTTACATTTTGTTTCCTTTGCAAAAAGAGATCTTGAATTTTGCAACAAATGCTTCCATAAGTTACTAGAAATTTCATTTGGTTAACCTCACCCAGAGACCCCGTCCCTTGGTAAAAAACCCTCACATTTCCTAGAGATTCTTTCCTCTCTTGCACACCACCTCCCACTAGAGAACAGCTGGGTCTATTTAAAATGGATTTTGATCTATCAGAGCAGGGCTTCATTCTCCTGCACAGTGAGTGGCCGCCTGGAGACAGTGTGTGCAAGACAGCAGAAATCGGGGGATGTTCGTGGGCAGCTGGCATGGCTGTAATTCTAACAGAAAGTGAGCAGCTCCCAATCTGTCCCCGGGCATGCAGGCAACATGGCAACATGGCTGACTTAGATTGACAGCTGATTGGTTTACTTTAGATTCCATACAAGGATTCAGAAATAATGCTCTTCTCCAGGACAATCCCATCTATTCAACATATATGAAGACCCTTTGAGAGGGCAGGTGGGAAGTCATTGTGGCATAGTGATCAGAGAGAAGGCCTCAGATGTGGGAAGACCTGGGTTTGGTCTCTAACATGTACTCCCGAGTCTGGGCACATTGTTTAACCTCTGAGTACTTCCAGGACACTCTCACATATACTCCAGACTCGCTACACCTACACCTTCTCCAAATGGGAAGGTAATGTTAGAAAGACATGATGATGAGACTTTTCAATGCTAATGACCTCATAGGTCTAGTAAAAAGGCAACATTTTGTGTATGTGCACACATATAAACACATGTTAGCATACGATGCTAGACACTGGACACTGCTTTGCACAAATCCCACCTTTTGCAAGGAGCTTTCCCCAATGCCATCATGCATTGCCCCACCACACGCAGTCCCCTGGGTTTACCTCCAATTGGCCCTGTATGTGTCTTATATGTACATCTTGTCTCCCCCATTAGACTATGAGCTCATTGAGGAGTTTTTGCGTTTCTTTCTATCCCTGGACTTGGCACAATTCCTGGCACATAGCAGATAATTAATAAGTGCTTGTTGATTTAACTTGATTGAGAACATAAAGACAAAACAAAAAATAGGCCGCCCTTTGGGATTTTATATCCTACTGAGGGCTGTGTTATGCCCCTTTAAAGGTAAATACAAGCAAGATTATTTGTGGAGAAATGAAGCCTACTGGAGCTTCCATCCTAGCCAATCAATGAGATTCTGGACTTGGACTCTTTCTACTGTAATACTCACTAACATTTGTTCATGAGAGAGGCTACAAGGTGGTGCGGTGGACTGAGCACTTAACCTGGAGTCTGGAAGATTTGAATTCAAATTTGGCCTCAGATACTTCCTTCCTTGGGACCATGGAAAAGTAATTTAACTTCTCTGTGCCTCAATTTCCCCAACTGTAAATGGAGATAATAACTGTATCTCCTTCCCCACCCCTGCCCTGCCCAGGTAATTATATGGTTCAAATGAAATCATATTTGTGAAGCACTTTGTAAACCTTATAGTGCTATGTAAAGGCTATTACTGTTACTACTATTACCATTACTACTACTACTGTTACTGCTACTATTACAACTACTGTTGCTATTACTATTACTATTGCTGCTACTATTACTATTACTACTGCTTCTGCTGCTGTTGCTGCTTCTGCTGCTACTACTACTACTACTACTATTACTACTACTCCTATCATGTGCTTCCTAATTGAGAATTACTGAACATTATCATCTGAACCGTAGCATGATATAGTAAAAATTTGGAGTTGGAGGGTTTAGATTCAACTCTCAGTTGTATATTTATTATCTGCGAATTCTTGGAAAAGTTATTTGATCTCTCTGGGTCTCAATTTCCTTATCTGTGAAATGAGATGTTTAAACTAAAAGACCTCCAAGATTTCTGTCTGTTGTAGAACTATTGACCATTTGACTGCCACACTGGCCTAAAGACCTTAGTACTATAGGCACTCATCATCATTTTATAGATGAGGAAACTTAGGCCCAGACTGGGTAAGTGAGTTAGAAGAGACGGAGGTGAATTTGGAACTGGTTGTATTTACTGGGTGCAAAGAATATTCACTGAGAATTCACAGGCAACTGGACCTTTTGCTGTCTAATGCTTTTATCAATGACTGGATGTCCAGATGCATTCCTTGCAAAATGTGCAGGTAATACTATCATTGTTCAGGTGAGTCCAACTCTTCATGACCCCATTTGGGGTTTTCTTGGCAAAGATGCTGGAGTGCTGGAGTGGTTTGTAATTTCCTTCTCCAGCTCATTTTACAGATGAGGAAACTGAGGCAAATGGGGTTAAGTGACTTGCCTAGGGTGATACAGCTGGTTAAATGTCTGAGGCTGGATTTGAACTTAAAAAGGTAAGTCTTCCTAATTACAAGCCCAGTGTTCTATCCACTGTGCCACCTAATTGCTTGGTGACAAGATAAATGACACACCAAATGACAGTCAGGATACAAAGGATTTTGAAATGCTAAAAAGTTGGGCCAGACAAAATGAAATTTAATAGCTATAAGTGTAAATTCTTTCCATAGGGTTCAAATAATTGATTGAGTTAACAAGTGCAAAGTGAGGAAGGCAAAGTTGGATAACTATAACTGAAAAAGATGATGTGGGAGGCAGGGAGGTAGTAGTCCATAAGCTAATGAAGAAAAATAAAGCTAATTTGCATAAATCTGACTCTCTTCTGCCCTGGTCAGACCAAATCTGCAGCATTGTATTCCATTCTGAGATAGACATTTTAGGAAGGGCACAAATACTTGCTGAATAAATTTACAAAGGTGGACACATTCAGAAGAGAGTAATTTGAATAGCAAAGGGACTGGAGACCACACCACATAGGGATCAATAAAAAGAAATTGGGATAATTAGCCTTGTGAAGAAAACACTTGAGATGGAAGTAGAAGGTGGAGTGGATGGAAACCCTGATAACTGTCTTCAAATATTTAAAAGAAAACCAGACTGGAAAGGGATTAAACTTACTCTCAGGGTTGCTTCTTCATCAGAACTAGGAGCAATGGGGAGGAATTTGCCAACAGATGAATTTAAGCTCAATGAATGGAAAAAAGACTTTCTATTAGTAGGATCTATCCAAAGATAAAATGGGTTATCTTGGGAGGCTAAAGATTCTCAGCAGTGGGTGGAGAATCCCTTTACAGGGATGGTGCAGAAAAAGATTGGTGTTTGGGTACATGGCTTCTAAGGTCCCTTCCAACTCGCAGATTCTGTGAGTCAATGGCATGACCACTTTTAGTGGGGGGGGGGGGTGAAATAGGAAAAGAGAAATGAGAAAAAGATTTTGTCTGTGTGTGTGCATGTGCGTATGTACATGTATGTATATATGTATGCATGCATGTATAAATGTCTGGGAGAAGGTTTAGTAGAGGATATAGAATTTCCAGAGATCATGGAGTAGTTGGAACAAAGAATGGGGGAGGGGTGAATAGAGAGTGACAAATGGAAAATATAGGATGAGTGACCGTTTAGATAGACGTGATTGTGTGATCATTACTACTCAGAGGATATGCATTCTAATCCCACCTCTTATCAATATGGTGATTTTGAACAAGATACTTCATCTCTCTGGGTCTTAGTTTCCTCATCCATAGAATAAGGAGGCAAGATGTTTTGAGGTTCCTTCTAGTGCTAGGTCTATAATCCTATGTAAATTGTATCTACCATGTTCTTGTCTTCTATCAGTCCCATAACTTTGTCATTGAAAGGTGTTAGGTTAGTCTGGCATGTCCTACTTTTGATGAAGTCATATAGGCTCTTTGTAGTCATTCTTTCCTTTTCTAAATATTCATAAGCCATCCCTTTAATACTACGTGCAAAAATGTGCTCAAGAATTGAAGGAAAATTCATTTTAAAAATGAGTGATAACAAAAGAAGAAAATGACAAATGCTGGAGGGACTGAGAGAAAACAGGCACATTAATGCACTGTTGGTGGAGCTGTGAATTGGTCCAACCACTGAGGGAGGCAATTTGGAACTATGCTCCAAAACTTACCAAACTTTGCATACCCTGTGACCCAGTTATACCATTACAAGGCCTATATCCCAAAAGAGATCAAACAAAGATGAAAAGTACAAAAATGTTTATTATAGCTCTTTTTACGGTTGCAAAAAACTAGAAACCAAGAGAATGCCCACCTATTGGGGAATGATGAACAAATTGCGGCATATGGGTGGAAGAGATTTTATTATGGCTCTTTAAAATGATGAAATGGGAAGTTTCAGAAGAAATTGGAGAGATTTTTATGTTCTAATGCAGAGTGAAGTGGGCAGAACCGGAATAATTTATATAATGATGAGAATAATATAAAGAAAACTAACTTTGAAAGACTTTAAGACTCTGATAATACAATGATAGTTCCAGAGGATTAATCATGAAAAATACTACCCACCATCTGACAGAAGATAGATTGAAAATGCAAAATCAGGCATTCTTTTTTTTTGACATAGTCAATGTGGGAATTTGTTTTACTGGATGATGCATATTTATTATGAAGATCTTCTTTTTAGAATTCTTTGTTCAGTTGGAGGTGGGGAGGGAAGGAGGAAACAAACATTTATTAAGCACCAATATATTGTGCTATTCTTTTGTAGGGTAAAATGGGAAGGAGAGGTAATAAATTCATGTAAAAATCAATCAATCAGTTTTTTACAGAAGGAAATTGAGACATTTACTCTTCTGTAATCCTGCTCTTTCTCGCTTGTCCCACACAATCTTTCAAAGGTCATAGCAATCACATCTTCCATTCCTCCAGTACCATAGCATATTATTCATCTGAACTTGGTGGTTCGAAAACATGTTCTTTCTTATTATCTCCCTGTTTATCTTGGGTTTCTATTCCTACGGAGTCACTTTCATTTGATTCTTTTCAGTCCAAACAGACCCAAAGTGATGTCCCCCCATATAACCTTAATATAAATAATTTGTGAAATATTGTCCACTTCAAACTCCTTTAGAGGAATGACTAGCCCTGGAGATAAAGGAGCATAAGGAGGTAATTGGTCACCATTACCCTGAGATCATGACAACAAGGAGCAGATAGGTTGGGTAATATCTATCACACCCTCAGGAATGGGGTGCTATCTAGTAAGAGGTTAAGTTGAAGAAAATGGGAATATTTGGCTGGAGAAGAGAAGACTTAGGGGTGGGAGATGATAAGTATCTGAGTACTGAAAGGGCCCTCATGTGTAAGAGGGTTTTCATTTGCTCCTTTGGCCTTAGAGGGAAAAACTAGAAGTAACATGTGGAAGAGTGAAAGGCCAAGTTTGATTTGATACAAGGAAAAGCTTCCTAATGACCTTCCAAAATGAAATGGGCTATCCCAGAAAGTAGTGGGCTCCTTTTCTCTGGAGATCTTCAAGGAACAGCTAGCCAATACTTCTAGGATATTTTGTAAATGGCATTGTTATTAAATGGTGGGTCAGAATCAAGGGCTGCAGAGGTAACTTCCAACTCAGAGATTCTGAGATTCAGTGAATTTCCTCAATGGATTGTATGATTCTGTGAGATATAGCCTACTGTAATGGATGTGGTATGTTTACAGATAAATATGATATTAGGCAGAACACAAAGGATTTGCCAGAAGGGCAAAATCATGAAAACTAAACATATCCTGTGAGGAGGGTTGACTTATTTGAAGAAGTTTATTGTGTTTGAGTACAAGTCTTTTTTGTATCCTTTACTATATAAATAAGAATCCTGGAATTGGAGACAGGAAGACCAGAGTTCAAAGCCCACCTTAAACACATACTGGCTGTGTGTGACTTTGGGCAAATCACTTAACTTCTCTCAATTTCAATTTCCTCATCTGTAAAGTAGGAATAATAATAGCACTTATATCATAAGATTACTGAGCAGATCAAATGAAAGAACATGTGCATAGTGTTTTGCAAACCTTGAAGTGCTATATAAAGGTGAGCTCTAGCAGTTCTAAAGCTTTGTGATTTTAAGTGCTTGTAAGAGGAGATGATAGCCACCCTTGGGGGTAGGGGAGGGAGGTAGAATATCATATCTTTCATATATTAAGATTTCAGGTTCAACCTCAGTAGAGATACAGAGACAGATAAATGGAATATCCCCGTCTCTCCTCTCTCCCCCTTTATGGAAGGTCCTTTATGTCAGTAGGGAGCTTATAAACCAAGGGTTAAAAACTTAAGCATCTGAAAATCAAGACACAGCTGTCACTTACTTAGCTTCACATCCCTTCCATCATTAAGTGCAGTGTTCTGCATATAATTTTTGTGTAGTGAAAGCTGAGTATGAGTCATCAGTGATATGACAACCAAGAGAGCTAAGGCAGCATTAAGGGAGGCAGAGTGTCGGGGGCGAGAGAGGTGATAATCCCCTCGGTCAGACCACATTTGGAGTGTGGTCCTCAGTTGGGATGTCACATTTGAGGAAGGATATTGGTAAGCTGGAGACTATCCAGAGGAATGCAACTAGGAGGATGAAGGACACAAGTGATAATCAGTTAAAAAACAACTGGGTGAGGATGTTTAACATAGAGAAGTCTTCTGGGGAACACGAGAACCAGCTTCAAGTATTTGTAGACCTGTCATGTGGAAGAGGGATTCTGTTTGCTCTGCTTGGCCCCAGAGGGCAGAATGAAGAGGAATGAATGAAAGATTTCAAGATGCCCATTTAAGCTTGATATGAGGAAACACTCCCATTGGATCTGAGCTCTCCCTAAACAGGGTGAAATGCCTTAAGAGATATCACATAGCCCATCACTGGAGGTCTCCAACCAGAGACAGGATGACCACTTTGTTGGCTATGTTAGGTCAGGGATTCTTTTTTGGGGGTGAGAGGGAGGATGAATTGGATTGGATAGCTGCTGAGGTCCCTTCCAACTATGAAATCCTGGCACCTATTAAATGAGGTAGTTGGAATTGATGCTATCTGAGGTCTCTTCTAGTTCCAAATCTGATATCTATCTATCTCTATCTATCTATCTATCTATCTATCTATCTATCTATCTATCTATCTATCTATATCTATTATCTATCTATCTAGATATAGATATAGATCTACATGACTATATACAGATATATAGATAGATATAAATAGATATGTATATATATAGATAGATATATGTATATAACATTGTTAATTATATTATATTAATATAATAACAATGTATAATAATATAATAACAACAACAGTAATAATACACATTTATACTACACTTACTACATGCCAGGAGTATGGCACTAAGTGCTTTACAATTATTATCTCATTTGATTCTCACAACAGCCCTGGGAGTTATGTGCTATTATTATCTTTATTTTGCAGATGAGAAAACTGAGGCAAACAGAGGTAAAATGGCTTACCCAGGGTCACCTAACTAGTAAGGATCTGAGACCAGATTTGAACTCAGGTCTTCCTCACTCCAGACCGAGCCCTCTACCCACTGTATCCCCTAGCTGTTCCATATGATCCTTTAATAATTAATAATGATAATAATAAACCTTCATTTAACAGTTGGACTACATGGCCTCTGATGTTCTTCCCTACCCGGAGATGCTGTGATTCATAACACACACTTAGGAAATGTTTATTGAATAAATGATTGACAGGAGGAGTTGGCAGCCATGAAACGTGATGAGTTTACTATGGTGCCACACCAGTGGGCTGCACCCCCGGGGCTTCTGTTGCAGAAGAAGCCACAGAAATAGCCAACCGATTAAGGAAGACACATACAACCTAATAATGCAACAGACACAGAAAAATATGTTGTATTTGTGCAGCTATGAATCGTGATTGGTGCTAATTATGCCTTGCTTGGAAATTAAGTAAGCAGAATATATATGCCTTTTTTCCCCCTTGGCAGAAGGTCTGTAGAGCATCCTAGAAAATAATAAGGAATATGGCCTAGGAATAAAAGACAGCAGCCAGGCTCACGAGGGGACTGCTGCTGTTTATTAATACCCGGGCAGTGCATTTAATTAGAGAAATGTCTTATTCACAAAAGGACTAGGGCCCCAAGAATTCTTGCCTGGTTTCCATATCACTCTACGAGGGTCTGGGTTTGTCTCTCCTTGAAATGCAAGAACAGCCACATTACTGCTATTTCTGAACCACATTATGAAAGTGTGTTTTCGTTTCCAATACGTCCACGCCAAATCCTTAGACCAGCACTTCCAGGGTCATTGTGCTGCTGCTTTGCTCAGTGTGTCTACCAAATGACATGGCCTAATGGATGAGGTGATGGGCCTTGAGTCAGGAAAGCCTGAGTTCAAATACCACCTCTGGCATTTACTACCTCTGGTCTCCTGGCAAACTCCTCTGAGTCTTAGTTTAATAATATCTAGGGCAATTCATGGGCTTATTGTGAGACCCAGTCAATATACAAGCATTTGTTAAGTCTCCAATGCGTGCCAGGCACTGGGGATATAAAAATGAAACGGTTCTTGCCTTCGAGCTTATATTTTATTTCAGAAGGCCATATACATATATATGAATATGCAAGGTAGTTTCAAAAGGCAGAGACAAGCATTTATTAAGTGCCTACTGTATTCCAGGCACTGTGCTAAGTGCTTTACAAATATTATCTCACTTGCTGTTTACAGGAACCTTGGGAGGTAGGTATCACTATGTTCCCCATTTTATAGTCAGGAAAACTGAGACACAGGTTAAATGACTTGTCCAAGGTTACAAAGGGCAATTAGGTTGGCACAGTGGCTAGGGTACTGGGCCTGGAATCAGGAAGACTCATTTTCCTGAGTTGAAATCTGACCTCAGACACTTATTAGTTGTGTGACCCTGGGCAAGTCACTTTACCTTGTTTGAATCAGTTTTCTCAACTATAAAATGAGCTAGAGAAGGAAATGAGAAACTATTCCGATATATTTGCCAAGAAAACCCCAAATGGGTTGATAAAGAGTTGGACACAACTGAAAAAGATTGAATGACAAAGTTATCACAAAGGAAAAAAAAGTGAATCATCACAGTCTAGAAAAGCATTTAATCAAAGTGGTAAAAATAAACATAAACATTGTTATCAAAATCCTATCCAAGACATGTTCTGACCTGTAACTTGTGTCCAGTTCCCTCTCCAATCTCCTACCCCTTACACAGCAAGAGGGACAATTCAGGTTCAGTTATCTTCTCAGTTCTCAGTTAAGAGCCTGTAGAAGCTTTTACAGGAAATTTGTAAATTGGGTGTTTGCTGGAACTGTGCTAATGAATGCAGGAACTGCAGGGTAACTGGTATTTCTCCCAGAGGCTCCAGATGCTGGCATGCATGACAAGGCAGCCTGTGTTAATTTTGCCATCACAGGGTCATAGGATCATAAATTTAAATCTGGGGGTTTATGAAAAAGAGGGAACTTAAAGACCATTCAGTCTAACCTTTTCAATTTGCAGGTACAAGAACTGAGTCCCAGATTTATGAAATGACTTGTCCAAGATCACAAGCTCAATTAACAAACATTTATTAAGTTTCCATTGTGTACTAGAGTTTTAAAATATACTGGTTAACCTCTTAGTGCCCTAGACAACTTTCTAAGACTATGAGTTGTAGTGCAGGTGCCCATCTGCATTGGCAGAGAAAATTACTTAAGGGGATTTCTCTTCATTGATGAAGTCATAGGTCCTGTCATAAATGTAACAGGTACTGTGTTGAGGGAGGGGGTACAGAAGTGAAATAGTCCCTGCACTACTCTGAGAAGGATACAATGTGCTCACCGATAAGTACTTAAGGGACACACACACACACACACACACACACACACACACACACACAAACATCCTTTAAGTGCTTATCTGTGAACATATTGAGTCCTCTCAGAACACATTGCATACTCTAAGGATATATATGGGTCTATGTATATATCCATGTTTATCTATCTCTCTATCTCTTTCTCTCTCTCTCTCTCTCTCTCTCTCTCTCTCCATCTATCTATCTGTCTGTCTATCACACACATACATTGTATTCTCAGAGTAGAATGTAAACACCTTGGGTGCAGGGACTATTTCACTATTATATTTGTACCCCCTACACCTAGGACACATACCTCACAAATATTTAAATAAATATATGCTATATATGCATGTGTATATGCAGACATATGCATGTATATGTGTATGCATATATATCCATAGCCATCTACCACCTTCCTTCTTTCCTTCCATCCCATCCTCTGTTCCTCCTTCCCTCCCTCCTTCCTTCCTTCCTCTCTCCCCACCTCCCTCTCTCCTCCCCTTCCTTCCTTCCTTCCTTCCTTCCTTCCTTCCTTCCTTCCTTCCTTCCTTCCTTCCTCTCTCTCTCTCTCTCTCTCTGTCTCTCTCTGTCTCTCTCTCATTCTCTCTCTCTTTCTTTCTTTCCATTTGTATCATCAGAGTAGAATATAAGCACCTTGAGGGCAGGAACTATTTCACCTTTGTATTTGTACCCCTGACACCTATCTCTCACACCTCTCCCCATCCTCCTCCCCCACCCACATCCATAATGAGGGGACACTAATAACTGTAGGAGGGGACCTAAAAAAGTTGCTTGAAGGGAGCTAGAAGTTGTAAGAGTTGAAGGTAAGGGAGAGCATTTCAGGCGTGGAGAGCAATCTGTGCAAAGGCACACAGGTGGGAGATGTTAGATTGTAAATGTAGATCAGGTACTTGCCATGTATGTGTGGGTGTGACAATGAGTAACACACAGTCAGACTCGAAAGAAAAGTTGGTTTCAGGTTGTGATACACTTTAAATGCCACCCAGAGGAGCTTATATTTATTTTAAAGGCAATAAGGAACCGATGATGATTGTTGAGCAGGGGGTAACATGGTAAATTTTGTACTTTCTCACTCTAACAGCTATGTGCAGGATGGATTTGAGAGGGAAGGGGCTGAAGGCAAAGACATCAATTAGCGGGCTATTGTAAAGGCCAGACAGGAAAGGGTTGAGGGCCTGGACTGGGGTGTTTGTAGTGTGTACAGAGGGAAAGGGAGGGAAGCAAGAGCTATTGAAGCTGAATCAGTATGACTTGTCAGTGAATTGACTGTGGAGGGGGAGGATAAGTGAGAGAGGGTAAGTGGATAACTGAAAGAACAGGGGGTGCTTTTGACAGAAACAGGGAAGTAAATGGAAAAGTAGAATTTGAACCCAGGACCAAATGGCCACATCACTTTAGTCAAACTTCCTACATCAGTGCAGATCAGCAACTTAGCTGTAACTTAATTTTAGAGAATACAATCAGGGCACTGAGGGTTTGAATGACTTGCCAACATGCACACGTTGATTCTATGTCAAAGGAGGGCTTGGACCCAGGCCTTCAGGCCCCATCCATCCAAGACTGGCCCCCCATCCACAATGATGCACTCATATCTTATTATTAATAACAATAAGGCTTAATGAATGCAATACTTCTGGAGATATTTGACAAAGCCCTGATTTCACTCCCTCTTCCTAAACTTTCATTTGTATGTATGTGGATGTTAATTTCTCAGAAAGAAAGATGTCTTTTTGGTGGAAATTGGCTGTAATCTAATATGTCCCTTTGACTTGATTCAATTAAATCCTTTCCTTTTCAATTAAATAGTCACCCAGAATTCAAGATGACAAATTTCCAGGAGTGGTTTCACAAATAGATGACCTTTGAGACCATGAAAGCTTATGCAAATTCTTCTGATTGCTTTTTATCTGCCTGTGTATCACTTCCATGCAAAAATCCTGTTGGTCTCTTTAATCTTTTCTCATCTCCTTAATGCATCCCTGTTTACAATAATGATTCCCAGCTGAAAGGGCTTGAAATATCAGTCACTTTCTTTCAACATGTGCCAACAGGATGGGTGCTTTCTGTTGGAGGGAAAAGGCTAGGGAATGTGGCTTAATTTACAGTTTCCCTGTCCTGTTCAGGAATGGAATCCCGAGGGTCAAGCTCCTCTCGGGGCCTGTCCCACCTTTCTTCTGTCACTAGACATCCTCAGGACTGACAGAGAACAACACTGACAAGTCCCCCACCCCCATTCCAAGAAAAAGACACTAAAGCTACAGACTGTCCATGAGAGGGGAGGTGCAAAACACTGGCTGCCTTTGTAATCAGGAGATCTGGCCTCAGATCTATTACTTCCTAGCTATAAAACTCTGAGTAAGTCATTTCATTTCTATGTCCCTCAGCTTCCTGATATTTTTCTTTTCTTTTAAAAATATTTTATTTTTCTCAAATTTCCTGTTATTTAAAATAGGATAATAATATTTACCCTCCCTACCTAGGGGAGGCAAACGTGCTATAGTGTAATGGACCAGGCACTGGATTTGGAATCCAAGCTCTGCTATCTCTTAGCTGTGTGACCTTGGGGGCCTATGATTTGACCTATGACCCATGCTTTCTTACTATGCAGGATCAAATTGGAGCTGGAAGGGACCTTGGAAGCCATCTAGTCCAATCATCTCATTTGACAGATGAAGAAACAGACTAGACAGGTAAAGTGACTTGCCCAATGTCACACAAGTAGTAAGTATCCCTGTATCTTGAAGGGAGAGAGGGATTCTATGAGGAAGAGATAAGGATAGAGGACATTAAAAGGAAAACAAAAGAGCTTACATTTTATCCAAGAGGCAAGAGGAACCAGGTTGAGCTGATTGAGTAGGGGACCCATATGATGAAATCTCTGTCTTAAGGAAAACATTTTGGCAGCAGAATGGAGAATGGATCAGGGGTGGGGGAAAGAATTGGGTCAGGGACCCTAATTAAGAGCATTAATAGTAGCAGTTGGAAGAGGGATGGTGGAGAGATCCAGGGAGCCCTACTTGAGTCAACTCAAGTCACCAGTACTGAATGACCTAGTTTCCTTTCTTTTCTCATGGTGTTCATGCTGCCTGTCATTCTCCCCTACCCCAACCCCATTTGAACGGGTTCTCTCAAATCCAATGCTTCCTAACAGTGTGACCTCGAGTAAGTCACAAGCCCCTTGGCCATCAGTTTCTTCATCTCTAAAAGGAAGGGTTTGGAATGGGTGATCCCTGAGGCTTCTTCCAACTCAATATCTATGATTTTATTAATTAAATTGATGTAGGGTCTAAAGATACTGTCCCTCTCCAGGTTGGCTAGTATTTAGAATGTTTGCAATGAGTCCTTCTTCCCCCCATCCACACACACATTTGTACATTTATGTTTGCATATATACACACATGCAAACAGACACCCCTTAAATATCAGTAATTTTATTTGATCCTGCTGGGGGATTACTCTGCTTTGGAAGCCACCCCTCTGAAAACTTCTGACTGCATTTTCATTCTTCACTTTCTTGCCAAAGAAATTATTTCTTTGCTCCTCTCTTGACTTAGTGGCACGTTTCCAACTCGAGCGTGTCTATGGAAAAAAATCTTTATAGCCAGATCTATTCAAGCCACCCCAGGCTTAGTGAATTACCACAATCCAATGAGGACCGGAGCTGGCATTCAGCTTGTATTTGCCTTTCACAGGACTGCTACAAGAGCCAGAAATCAATTTTTGTGACAACAGTCTCGATATAATTTCTTTTGCGTGTTCATTTTGGAGCTTGATGCCTGCCATCATCACATGTATCTTACACTATCCGATGTATTTTGTATTGGGTGATTAAAAGAGTTTCATCAATACCAGAGATGTTCTAGGGCTGCCGATCCTATGGCAATAGCACAATTTCAAAAAGATACAAAATTGCAGGGAACCCAAAGGGGAATGAGAAGACACATGTTGAACACATGTCAGCCATAGAATGTCATCAAAAATCACTTATGTACAAAATGTGCCATTACAGAATTGTCTTGGAGATACACGATCAAAAAAAGGAGATAGACTTTGTAGTGAGAAGGAAGGATCTCAGATGGATGACCTGTGTGCTATGCTGGTTTCATTTTTAAAATTTTTTTCCCTTAGAGGGATGGAACCTAGGATTTCATTTGTTCATCAAAACCTAGGGAGGTAAATCCGATGCCCATGTAGATCTCCAAGCGTTCCTCAAACTTCGAATTGTAGAGAATTGCCTGAGATCATTGGAGAGTTAACTGACTTTCTCAGGGTTCCATAGCCAGCATGGACAGAAGGCAGGACTCAACTTTAGGTCTTTCTAACTTGAACTCAGGTTGTTCTGATTCTAAGAACTTTACTGGCTCTGTCTACTATGGCACGCTATTATGTCAGGTAACTCGGAAATATCTATCTATCTATCCATATTTATATATATATGGATATATTGATATAAATATTTATTTATCGATATAGGTATATAGTTTTTTTAAAATTAAAATTTGAATTTGAAAATCTGAAATTGGAAAACTCAGAGGAGAACATACAATGCATTTAGTAAGTACTCTATAGATGAATTATTTATAGGAAGATGTGATAGGAGAGATTGAGAAGGCATGGATGGGCTCCATTCAGTCTGTACAAGTAGAGAAGACCCATACAGGTGAGATGTGTTTATGGAAGTAAAGTTGAAGTGAGTAGGACACTGGACCTAGAATTAGGAAGACCTGGGCTCTGATCTGATCTTGCTTGACATTTACTCACTATGGGACCTTGGGCAAGTCATTTAATCACTCTATCCCTCAGTTTCCTCATCTGTAAAGTGAAGTTGGACTCAAGTTGGATCCCAGGATTTTCTGATAAGTCAAGCAAGCCACCCGGTTGTGTGGCCCTCTCTTCCAACCATCAGAAGTAGAATTCATGAATCAGTTTGGATGTTAGTCAAGATGTATGTCATTTGTTATATCCTCACAGTGATTGTTTGATTTGTAAGTGATTGGCTAAACTTCAGGTGGTATCAGGATGGTGGGCTGATTAACTACGACTTAGGTCTCAATGGGCCCCACTCACTACTAGCTTCTCAGCATCAGTTACTACTTTAGAAGTATCGTCGGCCCAAGCAACACCTGCAGATTACCATAGTTCTTATTTAGGGAGGTAGCTGTAATGAACAGAAATAGGAACAGAGGATATCTGATGACACCAGACCATTGAGATCTCATAGGAACTCAGGTCTGGCATCATTTTAACTTTCTGATTTACTCTGTTTTATGAGCACCTGGAGGCTGGCCCTGGGGCATTGACTCTCAGATATAAGAAGCATCAGTTTCATAACTTCTGTAGGAAAAGATTTCCATGCTATAAGAATTCTAAATAAAGTTTCTAAAGTTCCTGTCCTTTGACCCAGAGATCCCACTGTTGGCGTGTGCCCCAAGGAGGTAATTGACAAAAGGAAGGCTCCATACACACCAAATATTTATAGCAGCACTTTTTTGTGGTAGCAAAGAACTGGGAACAAAGTAGATTGGGGAATGACTTTGTTTATGCATTGTGGTACATGAATGGAGTGGAATGTCACTATGTTGTAAGAAACCATGAATCCTATGAAGACAGACAAAGATAGAGAGACGTGAACTGACACAGTGAAAGTAAGTAGAGCCAAGAAAACAAAATACACAGTGACCTTAACAATGTAAATGGAAAGAACAACAGAAACACAACAATAAACACTGAATGTTATGAAATTATAAAAAAGATGGCTTCATGGAGTCATATGAAAGGCATCTCTGTCCATTCCTTTGCAGAAGTTCATTGGTGTGGAGTTGTGTATGTAAAATTGTTTGTTTTGTTTTAATGTGTTGGTTAGTTTTATTAAGTTTTTCTTTTTCTTCCTTTTAAAAAATTCTTTCTTATTTTTTTTTTTTGCTTTTTGGAGGGCAATTGGGGTTAAGTGACTTGCCCAAGGCCACACTGCTAGTTTTTGTGTTAAGTGTCTGAGATCAGATTTGAACTCAGGTCCTCCTGACTCCAGGGCCGGTGCTCTACTCACTGCCCCACCTAGCCACCCCCCCAAAATTCTTTCTTCTTAGACTTGACTTTGGAGGAAGAATTCAGGGAATACATGTAGATAATACAAAAAATATAACATGTCAATAAAATCCATTATAAAAATGCTCTAATCCCAGAATCTTCAAATCTCAGAGTGATATCTGACTTTCATCATCTTACACCTGATAACCTCATATCCAAGCCATGGCCATCCAGTCTTTTCTAGATAACCTCAACTGAGGAGATAATTGCCATTTCTGTTATGGTGTTTTCCCCAAATCATAGCTAAGCCTGCCTCTTCTATTCATGACTCCTCATCAAGTACTAGGATAATAAAAATCCCTGAGTTGGAAGACTCAAGAGGTCATCCAGTCCAAACCACATGGGAACAAAAAATCCCATCTTTAGCATCTCTAACAAATGCCATGTAGCATTTACCTAAAAACCTTTATTAAGACCACTTCCCATGATGGGAAGGTCACCATTTTGTATAATACTAATACTAATACTATTACAACAAACACCACACCAATGACTTTACTTATATAAACTATACTTCAAAACTTCCACAGTCTATAATTTAATCGCAATGGAAATGGACAACAACTCCTTTGTATCTTAGTATGCATTTCATTTAAAAATACCTACTATGTGCAAGGCACCATACTAGGTGGTAAGAGTAGAGAGAAAATCAAAACTGTCTGTTCTCAAGGATCTTCCATTTTTTTAGTAGATACTCTGTGAACATTGCTATTTTTCCCACTACTCTCTTTTCCCCCAATGACCAACTTCTTCATGTTAAGCTAGTCTGGTCAGGTAACAGACAAGCACATCCTTGAATCTGTACTTGAAGCATTACTCATTTCTGGCTTAATAGGATTTGCCAGAATTGATGTTTCTTTAGTAAGTAATTCAAGAAATGAAAGTTATTTACCTAATAGGACAGAAAAATGAACTGTGACCTTCAACAAAATTAGTTCAAATCTCTTTATCTCAGTTTCCTCATTTAAAAAATATGAGGGAATTGGACCAGATGGCTTCTGAGGACCTTTCAGCTTTAGGCAGCTAGATGGCATAGTGAATAGAGTTAGACTTGGAATCAGGAAGAACTGAGTTTGAATCTTGCCTCATACACTTATTAGCTGTGTGACCCTGGGTGAGTAATTTTAATGTCTGTATGCCTCAGTTTGCTTATCTGTATAATGGGCTTAATGATGGCACCCACCTCCCAGGGATTTTGTGAGGATCAAATGAGATAATTACAAACACTTAGCACAGTGCCTGGCACATAGTAGGTGCTATGTAAATGTTACTGTTATTATTATTACCTCTCATGGTTTTTGTCAGGTTTGAATGTGATGTACCCATTAAGTGCTTTGCACACCTTTACACACTAGCTCTGTTGCTAGGGCTTCCTTATTTGCCCGGGCCTCAGTGTTGGATCTCCTCTGCCAGTGGCACACAACTTCAGTGAGCACGTTTCTGTTCTGTGCTTCACCTGATGTTTATTATCAGAGGATGATTGAGCAGTGCTATTTCCGTTGTTCTGTCTTCCGAGAAATATTGAATGGTTTTGATGTCTAGCAGGGAGACACTTTGTTGTAAAAACTCCCGAGAGGTGGTATTTTGTTCTAATAATAATAAATGCCATTTTTCTAAGTCCCAAACAATAGGTACAATGGTGCCCATTCTCTCTACCTTTCAGTTAATTGTGAAATGGCAAGGCTGTAGTTCGTTGTTGAATTACAGCTGGAGAAGGTGACTTGTTTCCTATCACGACCCTCATTGAGAATGCCCCTGATTCGTGTCTAAATGACCTTCACAAAGATTTTCTGTAGCCAGCAGAGTGGGCCTGGCGGTCAGGAGTTGATGTTGTCTTGGTTACCTCTTTTCAGTATTAATAAGGTCCAAAGATTTTTCCGCACCTTTGGCGTCTTCCTCTCCTACAAATGCCTTGTATGTTAGTCTTTGCAATCATGTTACCTCTAGCACAGATCTCCTTTGTACTGATCTGGCTGCTTTTCCTGTCTGTTCTTTTCAGTACTATTACTACCTCTTCTATAGGACGTCTGGTACTGTGACATTAGGGTCCACATGTAGTGGTTCCCCTGTGGTTGATAGAGGAAATGGTTTGTTATCATAAATTCTGCAATTTCCCCCCTTTTATCTTTTCTTTATAGGCCTCCTTCCTTATTCAGGAATGCCTTTGGATTGACTTGGTTTAGCTTGATATCTTGCCAAGCCTTCTTTACCTGCGCTTTCATCCCAGGCAGCACAACCCATAGAAAGATAAACAAATACAAGCCATGTATAAAAGAAATACAGTTAGCTCATTGGAGTGGGGAGACTGACAAGTAGGGAAATCAGGGGGGACCTCTTTTAAGAGGTGACATTTAAGCTGAGACTTGATGGGAGCTAGGCATTCCAAGAGTTTGTGATGACAAAGGAGAATGTGCCAAGAATGGGCTATAGCTTGTACAGAAGCATGGTCATAATACAAATACAAATTCTAATACTAGTTGGCATTTATGCGGTCTTTTATGGCTTACAAGACGTCTTACTATATGCTGGGCCCCTCACAATAGCCCTCAGGGGTGAGTGCTATTATCTCCATTATACAGATGAGGAAGCTGAGGCTAAGAGAGGTTGACTTACTTGCTGAGGGTCATAGATATTAAGTTTTAGAAGGAGGTCTTCCCAACTTCAAGCCTTGAAGTCTATCTATTATGTGACTTAGATGCCTAGAAATGTGGGCAACATCCTGGTTTCCCAAATGAAATTCATCACACACACACACACACACACACACACACACACACACACACTAATTGTTTTTTAAAACTGCTACTCTTGTGCTTCTCTTTTGGCCATAATTAGAATGCCTCTGAACACACATACTCGTAGCCCAGCCCTGGGTTCTTCTCTTATTATTATTCTGTTCATCAGGGGTAAGGACTTAGCCTAAGCTGGGGAGCACCATGTTGTCCAAGTCTTAGTTGGTTGCTGTCTATTGTAGGACCAGAGTCTCTGACTCTTGAGACCAAGGGCTTGAGTTCTGAGCCTAATGCTGTGCTGATTATAGGTCCAGGATCCACTGAGCTATTCTATTGGCCAGTTTCCTAGGAGACACAGATGAGAAGAGAAAACATTCAAAGCTCAGGTCTGACTTTACAAAGGATATAGACTGTATAGCACTTTCTTCCCTTCCTCTACCTTCTGAACCCATGCCAGTGGCTCCAAGTCTGGCTGCCTGCCTTGTGAAAAACCCAGCCATTGTCCTGTGGAATATATGTGAGCCCTTGCATTACTGATCTGAATTAAGACATGGACTCTCTGGACTTTGGCTGAAATATATTGTGATCATATTGGGATGGAAAGTAATGGACTTGTAGTCAGGAAACCTAGGTTCAAATCTTGCCTCAGACATTCAATAGTTGTATGACATTGGGTAAGTCACCTTCTCTCTATATGCCTCAGTTTCCTTATTCATAAAATGAAAGGATTGGCCTTTGACTCTAAGGTCTTTTTCATTCCTAAATCTTTTCTTTCTTTTAGTATTAATAAGGTCTGATAGTTCCTCCCTCCCACACCTTTGGTATTTTTACCTTGCACAAAGTACATTTGTTGGAGCTAAGTATGTTCCCCATGGCTAGAATTTTTTCCCTCCTTATATCTGACTTATGCTTCTTTGGCTTCCAGATAAAAATCTCACATTCTTCAAGAAATCTTTTCCAATCCCTCTTAATGCTAATATCTCCCCATTGTTCATTACACCCAATTTACTCTCTATAGCTCGTATGGACATAGGTGTTTGTGTGTTGTCTCTCCCATCAGACTATGAGCTCCTTAAGAGCAAGGACCATCTTTTTGCCTTTCTTTGTAATCTCAGCCATTAGTACAGTGCCTGGCACATAGTAGGTGATTATTTGTGTATGATTTGTCCTTCATTCTTGAAGAAAACCATGACAGCAGAAAGATGATGTCATGACTTGCAAAGTAAATTGGATTTAAGTGAGGCAAGGCTGTGCAAAGTCACCAGCCTCACTTTCTCCTCCGGAGCCATCTGGGTCCAGTGGCTAGATGTAGATCAGGAAAACTGGAGATGGCCCAGAAGGTGATTAATAAATACTTCTTGGCTAACTGATGAACAAACAGAACAGGTGAATCCCTCTTTTAGGTGGCAATACTTGAAAACAGCTACCAATCCCCAGTCTTCCCCCATTCCAAATCTCTTCCAGACTGTATATCCCTAATTCAATCAACCAATCCTCATCAGTTCTGAATCCAAGGCCTCAGCTCATTCCATCTTCTCTCCTCTGGATGCTCTCCAACTCACCTCATTAAAATTTAAATCCTTTGAAACTTGGTTTCCTTGCTCTGGCTATAGATACGATGCTACTAAGGATTGGGGAAATATCTGTGCACCAGACAGTTAGGGTCAGCCTTCCCATAGTACCATAGGGACACCCAGATCCTAGAGGGGACATGTCCAGGACTGTAACATTCAGATACTCCTGTCTCTCTCAACAGGAGCAGATGGAGTCTCTGACATCTTGGTTACCGTCCAGTCAGAGTAATTAGATTGGGTCTGCCATTAACACTGTCTCCTAGTACCAAATGAATGAGAATCCCATCCGTGATTTCTGTTGACATCCCAAGCTACAGATAGAAACACTTTTGTATATAAATAACTCTCCATAGGACCTTCCTAAGGGATGGCGCCTTTGTATGTTCACTTCTCCATTCCTTTCTGGACTCCACAATATGGCTCCTACTCAGGTAACTTCAGGATGAAGTAGCCACCTCCCTCATCCTCCTCTTCCCTCTGGAGGGCTGGAGGGTGAAGTATCAAACTCTGAGCTTTTTTTTCACTCCACTTTTTTTTGTAGGTAATGGTGTTAAGTGACCTGCCCAAGGTTATACAACTAGTAAGTATCTGAGGTTAGATTTGAACAGGTCCACCTTTGTCCAGAGCCAGTATGTTATCCACTGCACCACCTAGCAGTCCATCAGCTTTCTCCACTTTGTATCTGTCTGGCTTCAGCTTCATGGAACAAGATGCCCCTCCAAGGATAAACCCACCATCAGGCTGTTAATTCAAGTGTTCACTGAAAGCACCATCCTAAGCCTCTTCTCCCCCCTGTTAGGAGAGCTGGAAAGCTCAATACCAAAATCCTTCCAAAGCCTTCCTTTATAGAGGGCAGAAACTGGACTCTCAGCTCATTCCACTTTGTACCTTCTGCTCTGACTGGTTGCAGCTCCATCAAACAGGATGTACCCATGCTGGGTACCCCTGTTGTGTCCCCACTTTCCTGCTTTCTTTTGTACGTGATCTTCCCCTTTAGAATATAGGCTTATTGAGGGCAGGGACTGCCCTTCTTTTTATTCCTTGTGGCCTCAGCACTTAGCACAGTACCTTTCACATAGCAGGCATTTAATAAATGTTTATTGGATTGAATTGGATTTCCCTTCATATGTCCAGACCATTTTTAGCTTAAATTTGTCTTCCCCCATCAGAATGTAAGCTCCTGGAGGGAAGGAATTGTCTTTCTTTTTGCTTATATTTCTATTTCCAGCACTTGGCACAGTGCCTGGCATTTAATACAAGCTTAATAAATGCTTATTGCTTTATATATCACACTTTAGATTCTCCCAGCTGACCATAGGCTCTAACACTGGCATAACACTCATTTCCAACTGGATCTGGCCTTCTTTCTGGTTTTCTTCTGCACGTACCAATTAGCTGCATGAGTCTACCTTTAAAAACCCAACTATTGATTCTACCTGTGGCCTCCAAATGAGGTCTGCAGAGAGACAGAGCTAAGCCCCAAAGAGGGCATTTTCTTGAATTAGATAAATGCAGAAACAGACTTTTAAGAGTGGGAAGAAATCTTTTACTAGTTAATTCCACTAGCAGAGACAAAAAAAAGGTTCAATAAATGAAAAAAGTCAACAATCAGGGTCGATAACTCCTAATTTCTTTCTCCTTAGTGTCAGCAATACCTTAAAAGAACCACAAATTAAGCCAATGTGTCAGTCTCATAGTACCTAGAATTCATTCTTATGAAGAGAAAGGAAAAGGAAAGGCTTAATTTTCTTATTCAACAGGCATTTTTTTTGGTTTTAAACAAGTTTTATTGATATCATTTTTTGCATGACCTACATATTCCAATGTATCCCTCCACTTTGCCTTCCAGAGAATCTTGTAACATAACATAAAATAAAAATGGGGAAAAAACATTCAGCAAAACTAACCAACGCATTGGAAATCTGACATTACATGCAACCTTCCACACTTGTGACCTTCCACCTTTGTAAATAAGTGGAAACGAGGCTGTCTCATATCTCTGCTTTTGGGTCAACCAAGGTCATTATAATTTCACAGAATTTAGCTTCAGTTAGTCTACTGTTATTTCCGTCGACATTGTTGTAGTCATAAAGTGCTGGGCTTGGAGTGAGGAAGACCAATCTTTCCGAATTCAAATCTGGCCTCAGACAATAACCCTGTTTGCCTCAGTTTCCTCATCTGTAAAATGAGCTGGGGAAGGAAATTGGAAACCACTCAAGTACCTTTACCAAGAAAACTATGAATGGGGTCACAAAGAGTTGGACATGACCAAAAGAGCAGAACAACAAAAGTCATGTGTGTGTGTGTGTGTGTGTGTGTGTGTGTGTGTGTGTGTGTGTGTGTGTGTATAGATGGAGAACTGAACTTGGAGTCAGGAAAGCTTGAGCTTAAATCCCACCTCAGACACTTACTATATGTGTGACCCTGGGCAAGTCACTTCCCCTCTCCCATCCATAAAATGGGAATAACAATCATGCCTGTCTTACAAGATTGTTGTGAAGTTCAAATAAGTTTTTTTTTTGAGATTACAAATATATTTCATTTAATATTTTTCTTTTTAAATTATATACAACTATTGAGCATCATCAGAATTTTTTGTTTGCAATTTTTTACAATCTTACTTTTTTTATTAACTTCTGTTTTACGTCATTCATTTCCGCCAGATTTTGAGTTACAATCATTCCTCCCCCGCCCCCGTTTTCCCCCTACCCACCCTCCCAGAATAGCAGTCCCGCAAGAGATCGCTTCCTCCCATCTGCTCTCTCCCCTACCTTCTCCCATACCCCCTTCGACTTTTCCATTAGAGGAAGGTGAATCTTTGTGTCCCAATGCCTGCAGATCTTATCTCCCAATTACAAGCAAAAGAGTATTAATAATAGTATTTATATATATTTGAAACATTTAATCTTAAGACCTCGAATTTCAGATCCATTTCCTTCCTCCCTTGTCACCCATTCCCTCTGGGGAGATAAGTAATTCAGGATATGTTGTACATGTCTAGCTATGCAAAACATTATCATAGTAGATATATTGTACAAGGCTGCTTATAATTCCCTTCCACTCATCCCACCCCCTACCTGGTCCATTCCCTACATGATCCTGTCCCTCTTCTATAGTGGGTACTTCCAACCTCCCCTCCCCCCAAGGATGCCCTCCCATCCATCATCCCTCCTCTCATCCCCCTTCCCCCTATTCTGCTGCAGGTTGAGATATCCCATTTAGTATTATGTCATTCTCTCCCTGAACCAAATGCAATGAGAATGTGGTTCTGCCTTTTTGCCTTCCTATTCTTCCCCTCCCTTGCAACTGCTTCCCCTTGCTTCTTCTACATGAGATAGTTTACCCTACTCTGTCTCTCCCCATCTCCTCTTGCCACTTCCCTCTCTTATCTCATAATTTCATCCCTTGAGTATTCTCCCTTCCCAACAAATTCAACCTATGCCCTCTATCCATATATAACTGTAACCATATACGCACACATTCACATATGTATTCATATGACCATACATCCTTCTTCCATTATTTTCATAGCGAGAAAGATTTCATCAGTCACAGTTATTGTTTTTCCATATAGGAATGTAAATAGTTCAACTTTGTTTAAATTTTTATTTTTATGTAGGGAAAAATCAAATATACATTTAACCCAATTTGGTTGCAAGTTCCTTAGCTTTTGCCTTTTCCAGCTTGGCAATACGAGCCACTGATTTTGGACCCAGAACATTGCCACCCCAGTGACGACGGATCTCATCATATCTGTCATTATAATTAGTTTTGATGGCTTCCACCAGCTTAGCCAGGGCTCCCTTATCTTCAGGGTTAACCTGTGTGAAGGCAATGCTTGTGCAGGTCTTTCTGTGAACTAAGCGACCAAGTCTCGCTTTACCTTTGATAATACAGTAAGGAACCCCCATTTTACGGCACAAGGCAGGTAGGAAGACCACTAGCTCAATTGGGTCCACGTCATGTGCAATCACCACCAACTGTGCTTTCTTGTTTTCTACCAGGGTAGTAACAGTGTTGACACCTGCTCTGAGAACAGGTGGTCTCTTAGTGGGGACATCTCCTTTGCCTGCAGCCTTTTGTTCAGCCCGAGCCAGCAGCCTTTGCTTCTTGTCTTGCTTTGTCTCGGGTCTATACTTGTGAGCCAGTTTAAGCAGTTGAGTAGCTGTCTGTTGATCCAAAGCCTGGGTGAACTGGTTAATTGCAGGTGGAACCTTCAAACGCTTATAAAGGATAGATCTTTGACGCTGCAGTCTGATGTACCGAGGCCATTTGACAAATCGAGTAAGGTCCCTTTTGGGCTGGATGTCCTGACCAATGCCAAAGTTCTTGGGACGCTTCTCAAACAAAGGATTGACCACTTTCTTGGCCTCCTGCTTCTTTACTACAGCAGGGGCCGGAGCCACCTTCTTCCCCTTGGCCTTCTTCCCTTTTGGCATCTTGGCCCGCTGAACAAGAAAGCAATAGTTCAACTTTGATAAGTTCCTTTTGATTTCTTTTCCCTGATTACCTTCTCAGGCATCTTTTGCTTCTTGCGTCTGGATGTCAAATTTTCTATTCAATTCTGGTTTTTTTCCTCAAGAATGCTTGAAACTCCTCTATTCCACTGAATGACCATACTTTCCCCTGAAACAAAATACTCAGTTTTGCTGGGTAGGTGACCCTTGGGTTCATTCCCAGCTCTTTTGCCCTCTGGAATATCGTATTCCATACCCTTCGATCCCTCAGTGTAGAAGCTGCCAGGTCCTGTGCTATTCTGATTGTGTTTCCACAATATTGAAATTGTTTCTTCCTGGCTGCTTGTAGTATTTTCTCCCTGATCTGGGGATTCTGAAACCTGGCTATAATATTCCTGGGAGTTTTCTTTTTGGGATCCTTTTCAGGAGGTGATCGGTGGATTCTTTCAACCTCTATTTTGCCCTCTGAATCTAAAACATCAGGGCAATTTTCCTTGAGAATTTCTTGAAGGGTGGTTTCTAGGTTCTTTTTTTGATCATGGCTTTCAGGTAGTCCAATAATTTTTAAATTGTCTCTCCTGGATCTATTTTCCAGGTCAGTGGTTTTTCCCATGAGGTAATTCACATTGCCTTCTAATCTTTCATTTGTTTGTATCTGCTTAACAGCATCTTGATTTCTCATAAAGTTATTAGCTTCCATTTGCTCCAGTCTAACTCTGAAGGAATGAATCTCCTCAGTGAACTTTTGAGATCCTTTTTCCATCTGGCAAATTCGACTTTTTAAGGCATTCTTCTCCTCAATGCCCTTTTGGGCCTCCTTTGCCATTTGAGCTAGTCTATTTTTTAAGGTGTTGTTTTCCTCAGTCAGTCTGTTGACCCTCATTTCATACTTTTCCTGCATCCTTCTCATTTCTCTTTCCAATTTTTCCTCCACTTCTCTTATTTGATTTTTAAAGTCCTTCTTAAGCGCTCATGTTAAGCGCTTAAGCGCTGCAACCCGCTCATGTTTTCCCCTGGGACTTTTGGAGCAGGACTTCTGACCTCACCATCCTCTTCCCCTATGCTTCGACCCTCTTTGCCCCCAAAGTAGGAGTCTAGGGTTGCATTTTTCTCTTTAATTTTTTCTCTTTAATTTGTTTCCTTTGTCTTGGCATGTTGCCACTTAATTACTTGACTTTTGGGCTTGTTGCCACACTATGGCTTTAAGGCCAGATAGAGGAATTTTCATCCCGAACGTGGGGGGGCAACTTCCGTTTCTGGCAAGCTGGAAACCCACCCACGACCTCCCCGCCCAGATCACAAACCAGATCTAGGGAGGTTAAAGCAAGAGCTATTACCCCCCAAGACTGATCGCTGGATCTCCCTACAGTTTGCAGGCCAGGAGCTGGATCTGCCTCTGAAAACTACAAAATGGCGTTTGTCCTCAGCAGCTTCTAGCCCCCAGGGGAGGAAGCCGACGCATTCCCCAAATACTGGTCCCAAAGTCCATAGGGCACTAACTTCTCACTTTGTCCTAGGCATGTCTATGTTGATAATTCTGGAATCACCACAGCTGCTGGTGTTCTGGGGTTCCTCCAGCTGGCTGCTGGCCCTGCTGCCCTGGGGCTAAAACTGAGTGACTCAGGTGCTCCGCAGTGCTCGGCTCCCAGCTCGGCTCCCCACGCACTGCGCTGCTGGCTGCCAAACCACTGCGCTGGTCCTTCCTGCAGGGCTGCTGGGCTGTCCTCAGCGGGAGGTTAGCTTCTCTGTGTCGTTCTGTGGGTGCTGGGGCTCCAGAAGTTCTTCAGAGTCCTGTTTTACATAGTTTGAAGGTAATCTGGGGGCAGAGTGTCTTGGACATGCTATTTCTACTCCTTGATCTTGGCTCCGTCCCCAAATAAGTTAATATCTCTAGAGTGCTTTGCAAACTTTAAAATGGTACATAACAATAATAATTAATAACAACATTACAATGCTATTATTATTTTTCCATGATTTGTTTAGTCATTCCCTGAGCAATCGATACCTACTCTGTTTCTAATTCTTTGCTAGCAGAAAAAAATGGACACATATATACTTTGGTGTCTGTTGAGCCTTTTTCTCTCCTTCGCCTTCTTGCAGTATATGGCTATTAGTGAAATCTCTGAGTTGAAGAACATGGGTGCTTTAGTCCCTTTATTAGCATAATTCCCAATTATTTTTCCAGAACGGTAGGACCAATTCACGACTTTCCATTAGTGTGTCCATCTCTCCATAATACCTTCAATATTTGCTATGCCCTTCCTCTGTCATCTTGGCCAATTTGCTGGGTATGAGATGAAATCTCGGATCAGCAGGCATATTTTTCATAATCTGGACTGTATTGACAATTACCCACTCCAGTGAAGTGGAGAGTGCATAAATATGTGGCCACCTCCTCTCTGCCACTTGAAAGTGGGCAATAAAGATGTTTGCGCAAAGATCCATGAGCAAAAAGTGTCTTGTGAGCCTCAGGGTGCTATAGGAGTTCCAGTTACTGTTGTTATCCTGTATGTAGCCTAAAACTAAAGTTCTTAGCTCACATCAGCTGGGTTCCACTGGGAAGACTTCTCCAGTAGTTCTCGGTATGGGAAGGGAAGGGAACAAGTTTATATCCAGTGCCTGCCAAGCCCAGGAGCTGTACAAATGTAGTTTAAAAACATTCTGAGAAGAGGTGATATGTTTCATCACACTACATAAAGGGTCCATAACACACACATCCCACCACACACACACACACACACACACACACACATCACACACACCACCACACATACACATCACACACAGCAACATACACACCACACATACCAATGCACATGAAACACATGTATACACATGTACACACACCCATGCCACACACACAACACACACATACTCAAGCACACTCCCCACCCCCCACACACATACACACCACACACATGCACACACCAACACCACAACCACTACCACCACATCCCCCCACACACACATACCACACACACATTCACGTGCGTGTGTGCACACACACACAAAAGAAAACCTGCTCTAAGAAATTCTCTGCCCTGGTTCTGTGTCTCTAATGGGTGATCATGCAATGACAGATTTAGGACCAGAAGGGACTACAGAGTAGATTTAGTTCAATAAGGAAATTGAGCCTCATAGTGGGTAAGTGACTAGACCAAGGTCACACAGATAGTAAACTCTAGAGGCAGGATTCTAGTTTGGGCCTCTAAGTGAGGCGATGTTCTTCCTGCTTTACCATGTCTCCTCCCTCTTGACGGTTCTTTTGCCCTGCTCTCTCTGCTGAGTACTCTAAGGGTGCTGACATTGCCCCCTTTCCCCCTGAATCTCTCTTGGTAAATCCTCTTTGTTTCCCTGTAAATGTTGAGTCCAAACTAGCCAGCATAGACATAAGAACTTGATCATCAAGGGGATTAGCAGCTCCCTGTGTCTTGTGGCCACAGGACTCATCATCACTATGCCTCAGCCAAAGGCCAGAGATGAGGGGGCACCAATCTGACCCAGGCAGCTTTACACCTAGTGCAGGGGTGAATGCAGGGGAAAGGGGGCTTGCCTATTCCTTTCAGGGCATGCCTAGCCACGCCTGATATATAAATCTCTTGCCAAGGCATGGGTCATGCCAGGGCCTGGGCAGGCCTGGGCATGCTGGGGAGTTACTGGAGCTAGCCTGTTTAGAGGATTGTAATTATACTGATTTTCTGATACTGACTGAGGTAAGCGTGAGGGTGAATCAAAGCAGCATAGGATTTTAGAGCTAGAAGTGACTTAAAAGTTTAAATTTTACAGATGAAGAAATTGGGGCCCAGAGAGAGCTAGGTGCCCAGGGTCACACAGGGAGTGAGTGAGTGGCAAATCTAGAATTAGAGCCTAGGTTTTCTGATTGCAAATCCCAAGATCTTTCACAGCTCCCACTAGGCAGGTAGGTTCTGATGCTTTCTGACATCAATGACTAATTTTGCCGAGCTCTCAATTTTCATAAATAGCCCATATTACTGCCATTTTCCCCCAAGTTAATGGCAAATATCCTTGAGCATTGCTAATTTGACAGCTCCCCCGATTTCTCCTGTGGCTGCTGATTAACAATATGTCAGAAGAGGCCCTGTAAGGCCTTTGAAATGATCAACAAAACTGTCTTCTACAAAGCCCTCCAGAGATAAGTTACCTTAACTACATAAACCCAGGAGTTCCTATGCATAGAGAAAAGGGCCTAGAGAACAGTAAAAAAACAACTCATGTATTCTGAAACTGTTCAAGGGACCCCGCCCTCCCCAACATGACAGCATTCTTCTCAATAAACTCTTGTTGGGCCCTGGATTGAAAGCCAACAAACTACATTTAAATATGTATCCCTTTCCCCTGACAAAGGGGGCCCATGCTTTAACAAATTATTTGATATACATCTTCTCATTTGACACCCCCCCCCACAATGACCTTGGGGGGAGATATAGATAAGACAGACCTTACTATCACCATTTAAAGGTGAGAAATGAAGGCCCTCAGTCACACAGCAAGGGGTTAATCCATTAATACATTCATTAAGCACCTAGTATATACCAGCTATTTGCTAAACTCTGAGAATATAAATATAAAAGTAAGATAATCGCTGTCCCTAGTCAATCCATCAATGTACTTATTAAGCACCTACTATATACTGGGCACTTTGCTAATCTCTGAGAGTATAAGATAGTTGCTGCCCTCAATGAGCTTACATTCTGGGTTAGCCTTTGAACTTGGTTTTCTCAACAAGTTAAATTTACAAGCATTTATTAAGAACTATGTTCCAGGCACTGTGTTGTTGAATCCTGGGAATAGAAATAGGAGAAAAAAGAAAGAAAGACAATTCCTGCCCTCAAGGAGCTTCCATTCTAATAAAGGCAGAAAACACATGAAAAGATGGAGGAGGTGGGAAAGAAGCTACCACATTTTGGAGCCTAGTGGAGAAAGAAGTTTAGAGAGTCAGGAGTGAAGGAATGTGTTCATCTAGACACTTCCTTAAAATGAAAGGTCTGGGAAGAACTGAGCAATCAGAGGAAGGGTCCCCCTCCTCTAGGGGCAGAGACATCTTCCAGGCTGAAAGAGTCAGGAGCAGAGTCAGGGCACTAGCTCTGAGTCAAGTGTTCTAACCATCATGCTGCACTGCCACTATGGTATTGGAGAGGAAGCATTGTGTGTAGGAAAAGGAAAGCCAGCCTAGAAGGCAATAAGAAGTGAGTTCAAATCCTATTCTTCACACATGCTAGGTTTTTGAGTACAGACAAATCATTCAACTGCTCAGGTCATTGGGCAACTATCCCAATCTAAGTCACAAGCTGCTGCCAATTTGTACATGTATAGAGAGTTTCTAAGAAATGAGTTCCTTATACCTATAAAAGCCTCCTCCATTTAAAAAACCCCAAACAACAAAGTTATAGGAAAATTTTTTAAAATAAATCTGGTGCTCTGCCCCCCTACAATTATGTCAGATTCAATTTTTTGGAGGGCAATTGGGGTTAAGTGACATGCCCAAAGTCACATGGCTAGTAAATGTGTCAAGAGTCTGAAGCTGGATTTGAACTCAATTCCTCCTGACTCCAGGGCCGGTGCTCTATTCACTGCACCACCTAGACACCACTCAGATTCATTTTCTAAGCACATATTTACTTATCTGAGTACATATTATCTCCATAGAGGCAGCTGGGTGGCATAGTGGATGTTCAAATCCAACCTTAGACTCTTACTAGCTGTGTGACCCTGGAAAAGTCACTTAACTTATTTGCCTCAGTTTCTTCACCTGTAAAATGGGGACAATGATAGCACCTACCATACAGTTGTGAGGATCACATGAGATAATATTTGTAAAAGTGCCTTAGCACAGTGTCAATCACATAGTAAGCACTTAATGAGCTTTGGATGAGTTGCCTCACAGCCATCTAGTAATAGGAATATCCATTGCTATGTTGATTCCATTGTTTGGGAAATGTGGTGGCAGGAAGGAGAAACATTTATGCCTGTGCTGTGTCCAATGGCATTCTCTGGGAGTGCTAATTAATCACCCTTCCCCAGTGTCAGAGATTGGATTCAAACCCAGGTCTTATGACTCCAAGCCCCGGGTTTCTTTTCCTGGGCTTTGCTGATTGCTGTTCCCCAAGGCCCAGGATGGGTCAAGAACAGAAAATTTCCACTTCCAAGAATATGCCCATTTCCTTAGCGACAGTGATTTGAAGAATGTAAAATGAATTAGGCTGAAATTGTCTCTTGCTCCTGTGTTTTCCCAAGGGTAGGCTTAATCTGACCATAAATTATAAGATACCCATGACTGGCATCAGAGATAAAATAAACAAAAGACCAGTATCCAGATATTGAAAAATAAATTAACGATGTAATTTACAGCATTTCGATTGGGAACAGTTATGCCCTAGACAAATTTATTTCCCTGCTGCTGATGTGTAAATATACCAAGAGGGTCCTCAGTTTCACCAAGTTAATATTCTTCATTATCCCCAGAGTAAAAGTGACATCCTTTGTGGTTTACAAAGATAAATCTCTTAAGTCTCATTTCCTGATAACGGCAGCCTCTCTCTCTAGGATTTCATAATATCAACTATTTTACCTAAGGTGTTTTGAGCTCATTCCCACCCCCACCCCCCTTCTCCAACCCCCAGTGTGTCTCTGAAGACTAGAAGAAATGATTTCATTACATAATGATGGTGAGATGGGAATGTTTGTCCAGAGCCTATGATTAAAGACTATTAATCTCCCTAGGGCCTTATATCTCTGAAGAAAGCTTACTTGCAAACATTGTCAGTGATCTCAGATACATTATGGTGAAGGGGAAGGTGGTTCAGTCCCGGAAAAGGACAAATGTCATCCCAGTACAGTATTCAAAAAGGGAATAGATTCAGGTTGGCAACTGGAGAGCTTGACTTTGGCTATGTTGATTTCTAGAATGTATTGTTAAAAGGATGATTTGTGAGCCTCCCTAACAGCCATCATGGCATAGCTAAGAACAAGCAAGTTTAGACTAATGCATATCTTTCTTTTAAAACAGGATTATTAGACTGCGCTTGCTACACTTGCCTAGGGCTTGGCAGATGGCATCACCCTCTTTTAAAAATGAATTAAATCTAGTTACCTGATAATGGGGAGCACACTGGATGGTGGCTTGTGAGTGATTAATATTAGACACCTTCAAGGTTACCTAATGATGGAACCTGGAGAAAGAAATAGTCAACTGCTTTCTAGAGACCCTGTCTGCCAATGACAGTGGGGTTTTGGGGATGAGCCCAGAGAAGGTGCTACAAGGTAGGTGCTACCTAACCCTCTCGGAGGTTATATTCTAATAAGAGACAACAATCCGTAGAGGGAAATGGTCGTCTGGTAAGAGTGTTTTGAATAATGACATCAGAGGAAGTGATGATTAGAGTCATAGGGGAAAGGGCCACCATAGCTTTTCCAGGAATTGTGGTATTGATGAGATGACCCATGCAAAGTGCTTTGCAACCCACAAACTGAAATAACAATGTTCTGTCATTACTGTTCTTAGAGTTGGGAAGGGATGGGGACAGAGGTGGAGGACACATCTAAAGTAGTATGTATGGAAGTGACCAGAACTGACACGGTGGGTCTGAGACTGGGCAAGATAGTGAGCATTCATTTGCTCACCAGTCGGAGGTCAGCATCACACAAGGTCTACCTTCACAGTTTGGAAGACCTGAACTGTGGAAGGCAGATTCAATTTGTCCATCTTGATTTGTAAAAGGTAGAAATATGAGCAGTGAGTGCAGGTTGCAAAGCGGGAGACTTAGGTTCTATTGAAAGAAAAACCTTAACAATAATATTTGATTTAAAAAAAACACTGAATAAGCTACCTTAGGAGGGAGGTCAAGAGATGGGATTTGTTTTGGGGAGAAATTTAGGCTTGCTGTGTGGTCTCTAGGTGGCGCCATAGAGCTGGCCCTAGAGTCAGGAAGACCTGAGTTCAAATTCAGCCTCAGATTCTTTCTAGCTATGTGACCACAAGCAAGTCATTTAATCGTTACCTGCCTCAGTTTGCTCAACTGTAAAATGGGGACAATAATAACATTTACCTCACAGGTCATCATGAGGATCAAATGTGATATTTCTTTCTTTTTTTCTTTTTCAACTGTGATATTTATAAAATGCTTAGGACAGTGAGTAACACATTGTAAATTCTTAAAAAAGTCTTCCTCCATCCCTCCTTCCTTCCTTTTTTCCTTTCTTTCTTTCTTTCTTTCTTTCTTTCTTTCTTTCTTTCTTTCTTTCTTTCTTTCTTTCTTTCTTTCTTCCATCCATCTTTTCTTCTTTCTTTCCTATGTAGTTCAGAACACTTTCATTCAATTCTGGGCTCAGCTCATTGCCTATCTGCCATGCCTATCCAAGATATCTGAACTAACTTAATGGGTTGCCTATCCAACTGCATGACATAAGGTGAGAAGCAGCCAGTTTTCATTTATTTTATTTTTCTGGTGTGAATTACTAGGCTGAATTCTTGGGAGTGGTCATATATACACATATATCAAGCCCTGTAATGTTATGGGACCTTGATAAAATCAGCTCCATCCTGCTCACAGACAAGAGCATCTGGAGGACTTCCCTCTCCATAGGGATTCATAGAGAATCCCTCTTCTCTCTTTCCTCTGTGCAGGATTCCTTTGGTGAGCATATGTTTCTCTGTTCCATGCTTTGCTTGATACTGATCATTAAAGGATCAGTAGGCAAAGTTATCTCTGCCATGGCATCTGTTAAGGAGTCTTGTAGGACTGCATTTTTTTCACAGTCTAAATCTCTTCTGTAATCAAAAAATATATAGGAGGTAGCTAGGTGGCACCACAGTGGATAGAGTGTTGGGCCTGGAATCAGGAAGACCCATCTTCCTGAGTTCAAATCTAGTCTCAGACATTTCTTAGTTGTGTGATCCTGGGCAAGTCACTCAATCCCCATGTCCTAAGGGTGCTTTAGCAGGGTGAGTGTGTGGCCCTGGAGTTCTTGAGATGTAGCAGATCAGATGGGGATCAGAGGGGAGGGGTATTACTGTAGAGAAGATCTGAACTCAGGAAGGCCAATCCTCCTGATTCCAGGCACTGCATTCTATTATGCCACCTAGCACAATGCATACTACCAACTTAATACCAAATTATCTCTCTCATATTTCTTTTGCATGTAGTTGGATTGGTCCAAACATCCCTTCCAATATTAGCTTTTTAAGGCTATTTCCACTTCCTCATATAACTCCTTGGTTTATAGGTGCTTATGGGGCTTTCATTGTAATAGAGGATGTGAATCTTGTCATAGAAATATTGACAAATCGGTTTCATTTTTCCATCTTTTTGTTATCCTCCATTCAATTCAACTTGTAAGTGCTCTTGGGTTGATCTGGTCTAATTGAGTCTCATGGGCTCAATTAAATTTTCAATCTTTGTCTAGATCCCTTTCCTCTTTGCTGTCTTTTGTTATTTTACTTAGAATCTCCTGCCATCTTCATATATGGTCCAGTGAATAAAGCTCTAGGCTTGGAGTAAGGAAGACTTGAGTTCAAATCCAGATTCTGACACTTACAAATTGGGTGACCCTGGGCAAGTCACTTGACTCATCTGCAAAATGAGTTGGAGAAGGAAATGGCAAACCTGTCCAGTATCTTTGCCAAGAAATCTCCAAATGGGGTCATGAAGAATGGGATACAAATGAAACAATTTAACATTACAAAGTATAAATATTTTTAACCCCCATTTTACAGATGAGGAAATTGCAATCAGTTTGATTAAGAATGTCTTGCCCAATGTCCTATTGCTCATTCTATGGCATCCTTTACTTAAGGTGGAGCCAAGCTTCTAATTGGAATTCTGCCTTGGTAATGAGACCCCTGTTAGAAGGAGCAACGACTAAGATCACAGAGCATATGATTGACACATTCTTTCCAGGAGTGGTAGTATTGATAAGATGACCCCTGCAAACATATCTAGAATGTCACCTCTATATCTGAGCTAGAAATGAAGAAAAAACAACAGCATTTCACTCTGACATTTTTGTCTGGAAATACCCCCCCTCTTTGGTGGCCAGCATTGTATAGAAGGGGCTCATGCCCTCCTCTCACAGACATGGAGCCATCCAGGTCAGCTGAACTTCTTACCATCTTTTCAAACCTGCTGTGAAGATGGAAGCAACTGGATTATCCCATACCCCTGCCCAGGCAAGCCATGCATGGCCCAGTGAGTGTCCTGGTGGAGTCACACCATTGAACTAGCACCCACTGAGAAAACTCCGGAAAGTGTAGCCAGGGCTCCCATTCTAATTGGTATTTGCCTCAGCTGCCATTTCATCCTAGGAGCCCTTTGCAAATATTAATCCTTCCTAAGCTCCTAAGCAGCAGATGAGTGACAAGTGGTGAAAGCCAGAATAACACTATTTACCTGCCTCCCCTCCCCCTGGAGTCTTGGCCCTCTCCTGAAGCAAACACATAATATTTCTATAGGCTGCTTTCACTGGCTGTTTACTTTGTGAAATTCCCTGGCATTACCTCTTCATTTTGGGGGAACTTGGCTTTGTAATCTTGAGAACTGGTGGCAGTTTGTAGGTATATTTCAAGCCTGACTTCTAAATCCACTCCAGTTGACTGCAGTTAACTGTGCACAAGGTGCTGGGATATATAGACAGAAACAAAGCCCCAAGGAGCTTATGTGGGTTTTTTTTAAACAATAGAGGCAAAGATAAGTATATACAGAATATGATTATTTGAGGAGGAATGAGCAATCCTTACAAAGGGGAGAGCCTTAAAGGAATCCAGGGAGGCTAAGGGGCTTGTGTAATGAGAGAAGGCTTTCTAGGTATGGGGGGGGGGCACACTGTGCAAAGGCACTGAGGTTGGAGAGAAACTCTGAGTTCTGGGGAATGGTAAGTAGATAAGTTTGACTTTAAGGTAAGATGAACGTGAAGTCATGTTGTAACTTTGCGTGCCTGGGTAGATTCCCTTTCTCTCTGGCTTCAGACTATTTGACATTTTCTGGACAGTCAGGTCAAACTGAATTTGCAAAATATGAAATGATATTCAGATGAAAAGCGGCACTGTTGTTAGTGCCCTAAGAAATCCTTGCCACTGGGGTCCTGTGAGCAGAGAAGTTGATTTAGACTGTTGGGTCTGTCAAGCAGGAGCAGCTAGGTGTTGCAGTTGATAGAGTTCTGGGTCTGGAGTTAAAAAGACTAATCTTCCTGAGTTCAAATCTGGTCTCAGACTAATTAGCTGGGTGACCCTGTGCAAGTAACTTTACCCCATTTGCCTGAGTTTCCTCATCTGTAAAATGAACTAGAGAAGGAAATGGCTAACCACTCTTGTATCTTTGACAAGAAAATCCCAAATGGGGTTTGAAAGAGTTGGAAATGACTGAAAAATGAATGAAAAAGTCTCTATAGCAGTATTTCACATAGGGGAGGTCCCATAAATGCAGGCTCCAGTAAATTATTCTATCAATTGATTAAGCACTTACCATGTACCAGGTGCTCTGTTGGATGCTAGAGTTAATTAGATAGAAGCAAACAGGTCTTTCCCTCAAGGAACTTCCATTCTATTGTTATACACACATATATTGTAGATAATTAATTATGTAAGGTTGGTTGAATGGTTAACACAGTAATGACCCTTGAATTGTTGAGATGAATTAAGGAAAATCCAGATGGGATTTATGTTCAGGTGTGGGTTGGAGTTCTATGTCAGTGGAGACCTCTGGTGACCACTAAGAGGCTATGATTGTTAGTTTGAGCTCATCTACACTGAGCTTAATTGCTTATCAACACCATCTTTAACTATGTTCTAGAAGAGAGGAAAGGAGTGATTGTATAGTGTGTAGAATACTGGACTTGGAATCAGGAAGGTCTGATTTCAAATCCTGCCCCAGACTCTTGCTAGCTGTGTGAATGGGGCAAGTCACTTAACCATTCTATGGTTTAGTCTCCTCATCTATAAAATGAGGGGTTTGAACTTGATGGCTTTAAGGGCCTACTAGGTCTAAATCTCTGCTTTTATAAACCTAGGTCACAGAATTTAAGAACTTTATGTGTTATCCGGCATTCAAGGCTCTCTACCATCTGGCCCCAGACTCCCTTTCTTCTCAGTCTTAATCTCTTATTACTTCCCTCCATGTACCCTGTTCAGCCCCTCTGTCTCCTGAATTTACCCTATGCTTTCCAGTTACTGTGCTTTTGTTTGTGCTAAACTCACCAACATTTTTAGGAATCCAGCTGCTGGATTTATGCCCATCTGTTAATGCTGCTCTCAAATGCCATCTCCTGTGGGCAGCACTCTCTGAATCTCTGCTGGGTAATAGCTCTCCCTCTCAAATATAAAAAAAAGATTTTTGGCCTAGAGTCCTTGAATACACAGGCTATACTGTATGTACCAGGGTCATCTGTGTTGGTGTTTTCTTACTCTAACAACTGACATTTGTAAAGCCCTTTAAAATGAACAAAGCATTGTATAAGTATCATTTTGTCTGAACTTTACAGGGACCATGTAAAGTCAAGTACCATAGATATCAATGTGTCCATTTGACAGATGAGGGAAACAGACTCAGAGAGGTTTGATTTGCACAGCCAGCATATGTCAAGGTAGGATTTGCCCTCCTGGCTCCACCTGGCTCCTGGCTCCACCTGGTCCTCCAACCATCACTCTAAGGTATCTTCTACCAGAAGAGCATAGGCTATTTTTAATGAACATCATTTCCCTCCTTGTTCCTGCCTAACAGAACTCTGCACAAAGTTGGCACTAAATACATGCTTATTGAATAGAGTGACTGGATATGCCAGTATGTGTGTGTGTGTGTGTGTGTGTGTGTGTGTGTGTGTGTGTGTGTGTGTGTTTAGGGACAGGATGAGGAACTGAACCATTGATTTTGTTGCTACGTGGAGCATCTTGGCAAGAAAATTTCTTCCTACTGATGTATATCAGATCTGCATTGCAACTTATAGTCTCAAAGAGCAGAGTGATGCAATGAGGGAGGCAGGTGACTTGCCTACAGTCATACAATCCAAGTATGTGTCAGAAGTGAGATTTGAATCAGGTCTTCATGACTCCCAAGGTTAGCTTTCTATCACTGTACTACGCTGTATTACATTTATTATTTGGAGGAAAAAGGTGTATTTGTCTCTGTCAATGTGTCTCTGTCTTTGTCTCTCTCTGTCTCTCCCTCCCTCTTTCCTTCCCAGTGTGGGCAGATACTAAAATACTACTACTCCTTTGGTCATAAACCCACATTTCCTTTAGTGTAGAGATTACAATAAACTAAAAATGACCAATACATTAATATTGTTTGCCTTTTTCTTGGGGATGTTAAGGGATAGCAATGGGCAAGCAATGCAATCTCAGTTGACTGACATGAGGAAGAAGGAGACTAGTTTCTTCTCTTGACCCCCAAATTAGACTACCAACATCTGGATATTGTCCAGTAGTTATCTTCAAGAGCCGAGCATGAAATCTTAGGCAGAACATTGATAGGTTGGAGAAGGTCCAGAGGAGGGCATTCAGTATGGCAGAGAGATTCAAGGTCAGTTATGCCATATGAGAATCAGGTGAAGAAAATGGGGATGCTTAGTCTAGAGATGAGAAGACTTAGGGGGTCACATGATTGCTTTCTTTGATGTTGCAAGGTATTGCAGAAACTGACTTTATTAAAAAAATGGCTTTTCATTTAGAAAATTCAAGGTTGTATCTAGTGTGCCAAAATCAACCACCCTTCCCCATCAAACATGTAAATAAAGGCAAACCTCACAATAAATTGAATCTGGGAGTTAGAAGGAACCATAGAGATATGGGTCAATCTCTATGCAAAGCATCAATCCCTCACAACTGTCCACTGAGCTTATGCTTGAATGATTCTAGTAATGGAGAACTTAGTATGTCCCAAGGCAGTCTCTGCCATTTGAGGATAGAGAGAAGAATGTAACTAGATTTGTGAATTCATTAGGATAGGGAATTTTCCCTCTACTAATGAGAAAGATATGCAACTTACTATTTAAAAGAGTTTCCTGGGTCCCTGAGAGGTTGAGTGATTTTCCTAGGTCACACAGCCATTGCGATTTAGAGGTGGGATTTGAACTCATGTCTTCTTGGCTTAGAGGTCATTTTTAAATCCAGTCCACATCATGCTGGCATTTAAAGTGAGATCTAATTGTTAAGAATTTGTTTTTGGAGAGGGGAAGGCGTGGCAGTTGGGGTTAAGTGACTTGCCCAAGGTCACATGGCTAGTAAATGTCAAGTCTCTGAGGCCAGATTTGAACTTAGGACCTCCTGACTCCAGGGCCGGTGCTCTATTCACAGCACCACCTAGCCACCCTAAGAAGTTTTTTTAACTGAGTCAATGCTTCTCTGTGAAACCTACCCATTGATCCCTGATCTGTTATTTGGAGCCAAACAGAGCTAATGAAATCTACCTCCTAATGGACTACCCTTAAGATACTGGAAGAGTGCCATCATGTCCTCTGAAATTGTTTCTTCTCCAGGGTCAACATGACTAGTTTGTCATATGGCAAGGTTCTTGATCCCCTCATTATCACACTCATCTTTCTAGCTCAAGGGTTCTTAACTGAAGAAGTCTATGAACTTGTTTTAATTGTTAATATTGTGATGACTCCTTACAAATAATTGGTTTCCTTGGTAATCCTATATGCTTTGTTTTATGCATGTAAAAATACTATCCTGAGACATGATCCCTAGACTTTACCAGATTTCCAAAAGGGTCCATTAACCAAAAAAGATCAAGAACCCTCATTTTGGTTTCTCAATAGAGGTGGTCCATGCCTGTGGTTTCTTTGGTGTGAGGAAGTCTCAATATGAAAACTCCGCCAGCAAATGCAGTTTGACAACTTCCCTGAAACTTAAGAGTTTTAGAGAGGTGCTGAAGGGACTAAGGAATTAAATGATTTATCCATGGCTATATAGCTAATGTGTAACAAATGTAAGACTTGAACCCAAGCCCTTCTGACAATACCACATACCACATTGATAAACTGAACCTGAACTGGCACACCAGCTGTGGTATGACAAGGACAGGCACCACTGAGTTATCATCTCCCTTTTTCATTCAGTCTGTTTTTGTTAATTCAGCTTCAGATCATATAAACTTTTGAGGGGGCTGCCATGTCATACTCACAACTGGTATTGAGCTTGTAATCCACTAAAACCTCTAGGCCTTTTTCACATGAAGAACTGTCTACTGCTTACTCATGCAGTTGTTTTTTTTTTTAACCTAAGTATGACTTGACATTTTCCCCTACTAAATTGCTTCTTGTTAGATTTCAATCTTATTTCTGCTTGTCAAGGTCTTTTTGGATCGTCTTTCTGTTCTCCAACAGAGTTCTTCCTCTCCTAAGCCTATGTCATACACAAGTTTCACTGATAAACATTTTGCACATAACAGTAAGAACTTAATGACTCCCACTTTTGGGGTCCAATATTGCAGATCTAGAACATGAAAGAACCTTAGGGGTTGTCTAGCCTAACCCCCTTATTTTGCATAGAGGGGAAACTGTGGCCCAGAGAGGGTGACTGGAAAAAGATGCTTACAATTTGATTAAGTGACTTGCCCAAAGTCAAACTGGTAGTAACCATCAGAAGTTAGATTTGAACCCCAAATCTTCTGACCCCATGGCCAGGGATCTTTCGTTTTGTCCTTGTGAAATTTAATTTTTAAATATGAGTGTAAGATTTACGTATATCTCATGTAAATTTCATGCTGTTAGCTTTGACCTCATGTTCTAGCCTGTCTGGAGTTTTTTGGATGCTGACCCTGTCATACGTTAACTGTTGTCCTCAATTTCACATCATTTGTAGTCTTGACATGTTTATGATTTATTCCTTTATCTAAGCCAATATTTTAAGTAGTATTGACCCAAGCACAGGTCCCTGAGAATTCTACAGAAGACCTCATTCCAACTTCTAGGGTCTTGTCTGATGGATGTTTTGGGATCACCTCAACATTGCTATAATGCTATTACTGAAGTACCTGGTTCTTTAGAATATAGATATCCACAGAAATGAGTGATCATCTGCCCAGTTCACTACGAATAGCTACTCGGACTTCACCAGGTATATTCAAGTAAAGTGTCATCCCTCTGGCTCCTCTGGTTCTTAGATGACTTTGGGACCTAGCATTCATGAAACAGTAAATGATTATTAGTGATATTAGCATTATTTAAACCCTGCTGGAAAACCTTACCTAATTTTAAGTAATTACCAATGCATGAAAATATGGAATCAAACATATAGATCTTCCAGAAACTTTGAGTATTGGGTTGATATCTAATCTATAACATGCATGAATTGTCTTGGACTCTTATATTTTATTTTAAGCATGAAGAAGGGAGGGGGGGAGGAGAGAGAGAGAGAGAGAGAGAGAGAGAGAGAGAGAGAGAGAGAGAGAGAGAGAGAGGAGAGATTAAAATTATATCTGTCCTAATGCAGAAACAAGGAACTATCTTATACAGGTCAGCAAATCCTCTAAGGTGTTCTCTTCCATTTAAAGGAGGGGGAAGTGAAGAAGAGTGATATCTTTCAAGACATCCCCTCTGGGAAGGAGGATTCTCCAGTCAAGCAGAATCTGAGAATCTTCCTGAGGCACCATGCATTTAGCTGTGAATTGACATAAGGTGCAGGGGCCTGAGTGATACAGAGGCAGGCATGAATCAAGGGCTCATATCCTTTTGGGGGGAGTATGGGTGTTGAAGGAGATAAGATGTACAGGAACAAACACATTACTGTAATGGGTTGTTTTGATTGTGGCATTTGAGGATGGAAACCTAATGGGTTCAGTTATAATTTGGAGCATGTTTTCTCAGCTTAACTTCATGAGCCATAGTATAGCAGGTGCAAAGTGGGCTGCTGTCCAGGGTACCTACAATGCCATCTAGGTTACCATTATAGCAATGATTCTCAAAGGGTGGTTCCTGAGACCCTTTCAGGGTGTCTGCAAGGTCAAAAGTATTTTCATAGTAATCCTAACATGTTTTAATTTCCAATATATCAAATCTCAATAGACATAACTGGAATAAACAAAAACTCTTTAGGGTCTTCAATAATTTTCTTTAGAGTGTAAAGGATTCTGAGACAAAAGTGCCTAAGAACCCCTACACTAGAGAAACACTAAATAATAGTGATCATAGCTCACATATGTATAGTTATCTGATTTGATTCTCATAGCTACCCTTTGAGATAGGTGGTCACAGCATCATTACCCCCATATTATAGAGGGAATAGCAAAGTTTGAGAGGACTGGAAATGACTTGTCCAAGATCACATAGCTAGTAAATGGTAGAACTAGGATTTAAGCCCAATATATCTAAGTCTGGTGTTCATTTTGCTCTATACCACACTGCCTCTCTAGAAGTACAATGGGGCTACCAGAGTAGTGTTTTATCTAGATAGTGAAGTCCAGCAACCCTGAGGGTCTTCCCTTCCCAGTTTGATTTTGTTTTTTATTAAAGGGGCCATCCCTTGACTCACTTCTTAAAGAGGCCTATTCACTGAATGGACATTACCTCGCTCAAAGTAAAACCCTGAAAACGCCTTAATTTAAAAGGGCCAAGGTCTTCCACTGCATCCTGGGCCATCTCTAGTTGTCCTGATTGAGATCTGGTCACTGGACCCAGATGGCTCTGGAGGAGAAAGTCATCCCTCCCTCATATCAAAGTCAATTGCAAGTTATGTCATCATTTTCCTGGTGTCATGGTCCTGTACGAGAACAAAGGACAAACAACACACACACACACAAACACAAAACTGAGAGAATATTTCTTTCTCTCCTACCATATTCTCCTAGTACATTGTTTTCAGTTTAATTTAACAAACATTTCTTAAGTTCCTAACATGTGCAAAGCCCTGGGAATACAAAGACAGAAAATAAGAACAAGTCTTTTCTATAGTCGGCCAAATGCTTTACAGATGATCTCATTTGGGCCTCACAACAAGCCTGTGAGGTAGGTACAATAAGCAGTCTTAATGGGGACCATTTTAGCATTTTAAGGCTTGCAAAGCAAGCTCAAACTCCTCTCCACCATCTCCATTTACAACTCTAGCTCTGCAAATTGTAATTAAATCAACACTATCTCTCCTAGAAAAGGCATGCCAATCATTTGCCCCATGGCATCTCCCACCATCCCTTGATTTTCCCATCCAAAACACTCCTTCCCAGCCACCATTCATCTAAGTGCATTGTCTTCCTCTATAGGTTTTGAAAGGGAAGGAAATCTCTGACTTGCTTGTATTTCTATTCTCAGTGCTTAACACAGGTCATGGAACATAGTACGTGGTTAATACATTTGGCCTTCATTAATTCCTGCTTTCTTTGGATCATTGGTTAGAACTGGACATCTCAGAGAAACTAAAGGGCTGGCTTATGGGCAGCCTAAGTCAGCTAGCTGGCACAGTAGCTAGAGCGCTAAGCCTGAAGTCAAGAGGATTCCTCTTCCTGAGTTCAAGTCTGGTCTCAGAAACTTACTAACTGTGTGACCCTGGGCAAGTCACTTAACCACATTTGCCTCAGTTTCCTCATCTGTAAAATGGACTGCAGGAGGAAATGGCAAACCATTGCAGTATCTTTGCCAAGAAAACTCCAGTTGGGCTCATGAAGAGTCAGACATGACTGAAAACAACTAAACAACAACATTCTATAACAACAACAACAACAGTTTATATTTATATATAGTGTTTTGAGGATTGAAAATCACTTTTCACATTTATCCCATTTTATGGCAACAGGCATTTGTTAAGAACTTACTGTGTACCAATCACGATGCTAAGTACTAGGAATATAGATGCAAACAGAAAGAAAAACAGATTCTGTTCCATCTGATCAAATTCTAAAGGGGAAAACAGCACATAATGGTACAGGTTGGACCAACTGGCCCGTGAAGTCCTTTCTATCTCTGAGATTCTGAGGGCATCCAGACAGAGTGCAGGAGGAAGATATGATGAGGACAAGATAGAGCCCTTTCATAAGACCACAGAGTTAAGAGTTGGAAGAGACTGCAAGGGTCACATAGACATATCCCTTCATTTTCAAGATGGATGAATGACTTGCTCAGTCACTCAATCAGTTTCAGAGACAGGATTCAGATTCAGGTTTTCTTGACTCCAAGATCAGCACTCTAAATGTTATATCAGAGGTGTGGGATTGGGGAAGGACCAGTTGCCTTGTCCAGACTGTTCATGAATATTTCTCTGTTAGGTCCTTCCTGAATTTCTCTCCTGAGTCTCCTTTGGATGAGGTTTCCCTCCCTCATTCTTGTTTGTCTCTGTTCCTTTGCTTCTCTCCACACAGCCAGCCCACTAAAACTTTCCTGATTTACCCAAAAGGACACAGAAGCCGTTTCCCAGGTAACCCATGACTTCAGGTTGGTGTGATTTCTGGGTGAAAATCCAAGCTGTCAGCTGCTCTGAATTGGAGCAGAGGGAGCCCATGAGAAAGAAAATCTGATGAGAGATTTGTCAGAAAACTGGTTCATCTATCTGTGGGTTTTTCCAAGGCCTACCTACCTATGAATATCTGAGAGAAAAAAAATCCTGGCACTCAGATAAACTAAGAATCTCCTCTCCTGTCCTGTTTCCTGAATTGAAAACATAAAAATATAGTTATATCCTAAAGTGCAGATTATATGTTAGCAGCATTGAAAGGATGGTGGATATTGTCCATTTTTTATCTGTGTCCTGTAAATCTTGTTCAACGGCCCTTGAAAAAAATCATTGCAGCAAAGGAAAAGTCTTTTAGTCTTTTAACACTCCCTTAAAAGGCATTTATTAGGCCCCCTTCTTGCATTGCTGAGAATAGATAGATATATCAGTCAGTCATCACACAATGTGACTGTTACTGTGTACAATGTTTTCTTGGTTCTGCTCACTTCATTCGGCATCAGTTCATAGAAATCTTTCGAGGTTTTTCTTAAGTCTACCTGTTCAGTATTTCTTATAACCCGATAGTATTCCATTCCATTCACATATGGGCAGAGACTTTATTAATCATATCCCTTATACTTAACACAACGCCTACTACATTGTAGGCACTTGTTTACTGGATGGGAGTGGATTATTCAGACAAATAGGAGGAGAATAAATAAGGAGAGAACAGTGTCAAGAAAACCCAGATAAGATTAGGAACCCAGGAGGACGGGGCAAGCCAACAGCATCAACTGGTGCCAAGACTCAGGAGGAAAATGGGGAAAAGACAAGCTAGGTGGATGACGTTGGACAATCATTTCCTTTCTGTGGGCCTCAGTTTCCTGCTTTGGACAAGATCCAAACAGAGATTCATCCAAGATCTCTAAGTGCTCATTATTTTTCTCCCCATAGGAATGAGGGAGGATACAAAGGATCTCAACTAGGTGGCACAGTGGTTAGAGCATTGGACCAGGAAAACCTGAATTCAAATCCTGCCTTAGTTACTAAATGTGTGACCCTGGGAAAGTCACTTCTCTGAGTCTCAATTTCCTTCTGTGTAAAATGTAGACACTACTGCTGCTGCTGCTGCTGCTGCTACTACTACTACTACTACTACTACTACTACATACCTCTGGCCCAGGTTTGTTGTGAAGATCAATTGAGATAGTATATACAAAGTGTTTTTCAAACCTTAAAGTACTACAGAATGCTAGCTTTTATCATCTCAGTGGTCTACAAGTTCCTAACCCTCTTTCCAATGTGATTTGTACCTATTCTATTCTCCACTAATGCAGTATACCCAATGCTAAAGGAGCCTCTAGCAAAAGTTTTGATATTGCTCCTGAGATGAATATGTTACTCTGGGATAAAACACAGTAGGATGACATACACACTCCTCAGTTTGACATTTAAAGCCCTTCATAGTCAGCTCCAAAGGAATTTTACATTATCTTCCCCCTTCCCTCCATTCCTCAGCATGCTCTGTTTTTCAATCATTTCAGTCTTGTCCAACTCTTCATGACCCCATTTGAGATTTTCTAGGAAAAGATACTGGAGTGACTTGCCATTTCCTCTCCAGTCCATTTATTTATTTTTTATTTTTATTTTTTTTGCTTTTGGGGGGGCAGGTGGGGTTAAGTAACTTGCCCAAAGTCACACGGCTAGGTTTTTGTTTGTGTGTGTTAAGTGTCTGAGGCCGGATCTGAACTCAGGTCCTTCTGACTCCAGGGCCGGTGCTCTACTCACTGCACCACCTAGCCGCCCTCTCCAGTCCATTTAACAGATGAGGAAAGCAAGGCAAACAGGGTGAAGTGACTTGTCTAGCATCACACAGCTAGTGTCTGAGGTCAGATTTGAACTCACAAAGTTGAATCTTCCTAATTCCACTCTATACACTGTTTCACCTAGCTGCCCCATATTATATTTTTACATGTATACATTTTTGAGGCAATTGGGGTTAAATGACTTGCCCAGGGTTACACAGCTAGTAAGTGTCTGAATCCAGATTTGAACTCAGGTCCTCCTGACTCCAGGGTTGGTGCTCAATCCATCACACCATCTAGTTGCCATATATATATATATATATATACACATATTTTTTAAACACACTTGCTCAATGCCTTTCTGCTGTGATTGTAGCAGGAAGTCTGCCTGCAGGCTTGAACAATCAGAAATATTCTAAAGAAGCATTTCTCAAACCTTTTAGTTTCAGGACCTCTTTATACTCTTAAAATTATTGAGGACCCCATAGACACTTGGTTTATATGGGTTATACCTATAGTTAGTTACTATATTAGAAATTAAATCTGATAAAACATTTAATTGATTTTAAAATAATAATAATATAGTCATTGTATGTTAATATATCATTTAAAAATGAAAAAAAAAACCCTATATTTTCCCAAACAAAAACAATTTAGTGAGAAGAATGACATTGTTCTACATAGTTTTGTGAATTTCTTTAATGACTGGCTTAATGGCAGACAGCTGGTTTCTCCTATCTGCCTCTGTACTCAGTCTGTCATAATCATGCCATTTTGGTTGAAGTATATTCATGAAGAAAATCTGGCCTCACACAAATATGTAGTTAGAAAATGGAAGAGGATTTTTATAGACAAATGACATCTTATTATTTTGAAAGTAGCTTTGACCTTGAGAACTCCCTGAGAGGGTCGAAGGGACCACCGCCAGGGGTCTGTGGACAACATTTTGAGAAACACTGTTCCAAGGCATGGTGGAGCTGGGAAAGCACATTATCTTCTCCCCTTCATTGCTCTAAGAAAGAGAAAGATGAACAGATCCTGGGCTACTCATGTTTTGGCTGAAGGTAATTAATGTAATTTTATGAAAACAAACCCTCCCTCATCTGAATGAATCACCTCTTTTGGCAGCAAATCCCTCCAGCTTCCCAGCGGCTGTGATCAGTGATCAACAGCAAGGAATAACATGACAAACATCATTCACCTTAAGCAGTAGATGTGGTCCAACCATATGTTGATGAAGGAGAGAGATGCTCATTTGGGGGACTTAGTCGAATGACTCATATTCCCCCACTGTTAGAAAGCTTGTGAAGTGTTTTCCTTGTAGTGAGAGGTAGACAGTGGGAGTATCTCTGGCACCATTCTACAGAGGAGGAAACCCAGGTTCAGAGAGGTGAGATCACTTAGCAAGGCTTACCCAGGAAGCTAGTCATAGAGTTGAACCTAGAAATTGTGTCTCCTGGCTAGCTCTCTGCCTCATGTGGTGACCTTGATTTCATAGTGTCTCTTGAAGCTTTGGGGCTCAAAGTCATATCAGAGGACCTCCCATTCAAATCCATTGTTTGTAGATGAAGAAACTAAGCCACTTGGGAATTAAGCAGCATGCCTGAGGACATACAGAGAGAATTCAATGTTATATCGCTAGCTAGAACTCAGGGCTTGGGAACCCTAGGCTAGTGGTCTTCAAAATGCTAGGTGTTGCAGTGAATAGAGCAACAGCCCTGTAGTCGGAGGAACTGAGTTCAAATCCAGCCTCAGACACTTAACACTTACTGTAAGACATGTGACCTTGGGCAAAAGTCACTTAATCCCAATTGCCCTGCCCTCTGCCCTCCAAAACAACAACAACAACGCTATGTGGCAGAGGAGTAGATGACTGGAACCCAAGGAAGACTTGGGTTCCAGTTCTGCCTCAGACACTTACTGGCTCTGTGACCCTGGGTTAAGTCACTTAATTTCTCTCAGCTTCCGTCTCTTCATCTGCAAAATGTGGACGATGATTATAGCATCTTCCTTTTGGATTTATTTTGAGGTTTAAATAAGTTAATGTATATAAAGTATTTTATCAACTTTAAAGTGCTGCATAAAAGTTGTTGTTCATTATTATTTTGGTGATTCATTTTGTAAAGTGAAAAATCACTCCTTCATTTATCTGTCTTGTAATTTGGAAATTTTGTTTATTGGTAGGGTGGGGTGTAATAGTAGAAATTATAATACTTTCATTTATATAAAATGCTAGCAATTTCCAAGGCCCTTTTAATACACCATCTCATTGAATTCTTACAATGGCCTTGTGCGATAGGTGCTACAATCACCCCCATTTTAAAAGTGAGGATACTGAGGCTCAGAGTGGTTCAATGTCTTAGTCCAGCTAGGAAGTGTCTGAGAGCTCTCCAAGGTCCTCACTTTCTATCCTGCATCACCCTTAAAGAAAGAACACTGGAGAAGGAAACTTTACACTGGGGGGTTAGTCCCAGCATTGACCCAAAGTTGTGTGACTTTGGGAAAACTCCTCAGCCTCTCTGGATTTGTTACCTATGGTCAAAAGCAGGCATTGGGCTTAATGATCTCACTGTTAACCTGTCAACATTTGGATTCCTCAATTTCATGACCCGTGGGAATCATAAGACAAGTAGCAAACCCCCTCCCTTACTAAAATATTACAGCTAAAGGGTCAAGTCAACAAACTTTATTAAACTGTGCTAAATACTCAGAATACAGAGAAAGACCAAAATAGTGCCTCGAGGAACTCACAATCCAATGGAGGAGACAAAATGAAGATAACTACGTGCAAATAAGATAAATAAAGGATAAAGTGGAGACAATCAGCAGGGGGAAGGCTCTAGTATATTAAGACGAATCAGAAGGAAAGAAAAGCATTTATTAAACACCTACCTATACACACATACATACAAATGCATACATGTGCACAAATAGATCAATTTATCAATCCTGTAATTGAATCAGCTTCTTAGAGATACACACAGATATGGGTACATGTATCAACATATATTTGTGCATGCATATGTGTTCACATATAGATGGATACACATGTGTATGTAGGAAGTAGATTTGTCAGTATTAATGAATGCCCTTAACATTGTACTCATAGAGGTAGATAGGACTTGATTTTCTAAGAGAGTCTACTTGTAACAACAACATTGTGTGATGATCAACTATCACAGACTTAGCTCTTCTCAGCAATACAATGATCCAAAACAGTTCCAAAAGATTCATGATGGAAAATGCTATCCACATGCAGAGAAAGAGCTATGGAGTCAGAATGCAGATCAAAACAGACAATTTTCACTTTTTGTGGTTTTTCCCTTTTGTTGTGATTCTTCTTCCACAATATAACTAATACAGAAATATGTTTAACGTGATTGTACATGTATGACCTATATCATATTCCTTGCTGTTTTAGAGAGGGGGAGGGGAGGGAGAGAGGAGGAAGGGGAGGGAAGCAGAAAAATTTGGAACTCAAAATCTTATAAAAATGAATGTAGAATGAATAATTTCAAATAAATAATTTCAAAAAGAAAAAAAATCAATCACTTGGCCAAAAAAAAAGATCTACTTAACTCCTGACACAGATTATGTTTCTTTTTAAAGCAACACAAGTGATAAAGTATCCTAGTATAAAATCAATAGAAAGTCATTTAGTAGGCTCTGAAGTATTGTGGCAAAAAAGGCCTCTCATGTTAGTCTCTCTTCAGGAAAGATCAAATAAAGAGTTACTTGCTTCTTGTAGGTTCCAGTTATGGTTGGAGAAATCACAAGAATCACAAAAAACCCTATAAAACGAGCCTAGGTGCTTTACTGCCCCCATCATTCCTCCTTTGCCCATACACCAATGACCATCATAGACATAGCATTTCCATTTATACCTCTCATCCAGGTGGTTGTCAAGTCAAATCAACAAGCATTTATTAAGTGCTTACCATATGTTTGATGCTGCCCTGAGTTCTATGGATACAAAGAAATGCAGAAACAAATTTCCTGTCCTCTAGGAGATCCCAGTCTAATTGGGGCAGATAACATGTAAATAATTGTATACAAACTAGATGTAGATAGGAGAAAATAGCAGAGGGAAGGCACAAAATTAAGTAACGACGGGAAAAGGTAATGTGTTAAGTTACTTTTTATAGTCCTTTCCCCTTTGTGGCTGCTATTCCTTGTTGTTGTCCTTCATCTTTCATTCTGGAAAACGATGAATAGGAGGGTGGTGTCTTGACTTGCAAGTGAATTGGATTTAAGTGAGGCTAGACTGTGCAAAGTTACCAGCCTCACTCTCTCCTTCAGAGTCATTAGAGTCCAGTGGCAAGACATAGGTCAGGACAACTGGCAATAGCCCGAAATGTAGTGGGAAACCTTGGCAAAGGTCTTTTAAACTAAGGTCTTTCCCAGATCTCAGATTTTCTGAGGCAACACCCATTCAGTGATTAAGGCTATGTGATTAAGAAATGAGGCAAAAGATGACCCAGTTTGCCTCTTAATCCTCTGGAAGAATCATATATAGCTCAAGATCTAGAGGAGAACCTAGAGGCTTGCTAGTCTATTCCCTTCCTTTTAATCAATGGGGAAACTGAGGCCGAGAAAGGTAAAGTGACTTGCCCAAAGTCACACAATAGCATCAAAAGCAGGGTTTGAATCCATTTTTCCCCTTGACTCTTTAGCCAGTGTTCTTTCCACTGTACCATTCCATTTCTACTCTTTTCGTTGAATATTTTTCTCCTGATTTGTCATCCCAGAAGACAAAAATAAATGATACAATGGGGGGAAATGACTGGATTTAGAACTAGGTGAGACCTGTGCTTAAATCCTACTTTTGACACATGATAGCTGAGTGACCCTGGATCAGCCATTTAACTTCTCTCTAGCCTTTTTCTCATCTATACAGTGGAAATCAGTCAATATATCAAGAACCATTTATTAATATCTACTGGTCTTCAGACAGTTTTGCTCAACAGTGTGCCATTTTTTGTTGTAGGGCAAGGTATTATGGGGATATTATCACATATTACCAGTATGTAATTGTTTTGTAAAAAAATCCATTAATAAAACTTCAAAAGGAAAAATGAATATTAAATTCATCCATGCAAATAGTATCACCTAAAGGTAGAATTTTCCCCAGTATGTGCTACAGGCCTTGTGTTAGGTAGTGGTGATACAAATATAAAAGTGAGAACAGTCCTATCCATAGGGAGATCACTTTCTATTAGAATGATAATAATACTTGAAGTAACCTGTCTTGCACAGAGATTGGAAGATTTGGATGAGATAATGTGTACTAAGGTTTTAGGAATATAGATTAAGAGCTAGAATGAACAATCATGGCACCTGTCTCACTATTGTCATGAGCATCAATTGAGAGAACATACAAGGAACTTTGAAAACCTTGAAGTTCCATATAAATGCTAACTATTGGAGACCTTCAAGCAGAAGTTGGATGATTATTGGTCCAATAAGTTATAGAAAGAATTATTTGTTCAGGGGTGGGTTGGCTGGAAGACCACAGAGGTCCCTTCTACCCTTGAAATTCTGTGAATTTCTGTGAATTCTGTAAATTATGTGAAATTATGTAAATTATGCCTCACTATTGCATTGGAAGTGACCCTTACTTCTCAAAGGTTATGGCAGCCTAGATCATAAGCTTTAGCAGATCCTAACAGTTTGGAAAGTCTTTAGGTATGGGCCTTGTTAGACTATGTTTATCATACAAAGGCCAACATAGGAAGTCCAGAGAGGTACCTCACAAGAGGACTGGCTATCTGGTAATGATTTTTTTCTGATTATAGTATATGGTAAATTGGAGAAAAGAAAAAATATCTTGTCCAAGGACTAACAACCAGACCTTTGACCCACACCTGGCATGTTCTCTGTACAAAGATTCATATGAATAGAAATGGTACCATGGAAATAAATAGAAGGGTTTGACAGGGTATGGGTCACCATACCCTTTGAAAGGACTACTGCCAGTGGGAACCTTGGAGAGAACAGAACAACATAAAAGATGCCAAGGGCTGATTTGTGGGAAAGATGGCTGGAGTCCAGATTGGAAAATTACAGAGTAAAACAGAATATCCCTTGTTTCCTACTATCATTTGATAGCAGTATATGGTCTTGTAATTTGTTGAAATGTTTCTGAAGACCAGGCTATATTTTGAGAAAGTACCACATATCATAGGATCATAGATTTATAGTTGAAAAGATATTAGAAGTCATTAAGTGCAACCCCTTCATTTTCAGATGAAGAAATCAGGGCCCAGAGAAATAAATTGAACTCTTCAGAGTTATATAGCTCTTAAGAAGGGCAGCTAGGTGGCTCAGTGGATAGAAGACTAGGCTTGGAGTCAGGAAGATCTGAATTTAAATACAGCCTCAGACACTTACTAGCTGTGTAACATTGGGAAAGCCATTTAACCATGTTTGCTTTAGTTTCCTTATCTATAAAGTGATCTGGAAAAGGAAATGGCATACCACTCCAGTATCTTTGCCAAGAAAACCCCAGATGGGTCACAAAGGATGGGACATGAATGAAATAAATGAACAGAAACACTTAGCTATACATCAGTTGGGGAATGGCTGAACGAGTTGTGGTATATGAATGTAATGGAATGCTATTGTGCTATAAGAAATGATAAGCAAAAAAAAGAAATGATAAGCAAGTAGACTTCAGAAAAACCTGGAAAGACTTGTATGAACTGATGCTGAGCAAAATGAGCAGAACCGGGAGAACACTGTACACAGTGACAACCACATTGTGTGATTAATGACTTTAATAGACCTAGATCTTCTCAGCAATGCAAGGATCTAAGACAACTCCAAAAGACTCATGATGGAAAATGCTATGCACATCCAGAGAAAGGACTATGGAGTCTGAATATAGACGGAAACATGCTGTTTGCTTTCCTTTTCTCTTACTGTTTTGGTTCGTTTCTTCTTTCTCATGGTTCCTCTCATTAGTTCTAATTCTTTTTTACATTACAACTAATGTGAAAATATGTTTAATATGAATATATAAGTAGAACCTATATTAGACTGCATGCTATCATGGGGAGGGGGGAGGAGAGAGAAGGGGAAAACGTTTGAAACTCAAAATCTTATGGAAGTGAATGTTGTAAACTAAAAATAAATAAATTAGTTTTTAAAAAAGAAAATAAATACTCAACTAGTAAGCATTTGAGATAGGATTAAACCCAAGTCTTTCTGCCTCCAAATTCAGCATTCTCTATCATAGTATCATTCTAGATTTGGTGTTTGAAGGGATCTTAACTATTATGTAATTCAGTCCCTATATTTTACAGATGAAGGTTCTGAGGCCAAGGATAAGTGATTTACCCAAGGACTGATATCAGGTCCAAAGACTATAAAATCAGTACTCATTCCACAGTCTCATTCTACTAAAAGAGTAAATGAATGTCTCTCTCTCTCTCTTTTTTTGCTTTTTGGAGGGCAATTGGGGTTAAGTAACTTGCCCAAGGTCACATGGCTAGGTTTTTGTTTGTGTGTGCGTTAAGTGTCCGAGGTTGGATCCGAACTCAGGTCCTTCTGACTCCAGGGCTGATGCGCTATTCACTGCGCCACCTAGCCGCCCCTAAATGAATGTCTCTTGATGAATAAATTCAAATATATGTGCAAAGTTGGAAAGTTAACTTTAACCAATATTTATCATATGTTCAAAGGATTTCTCTGTGGTTGACTGGTTTTATTTCTTCTTTACCATTTTTCATCCCACCTAGTACAATACGCCTTTGTAATTGGACTAATGTCTAATATGAATGTATTTGCAGATCCTATACTGGACTATATGCTGTAGTGGGGGATTGGGGGAGGGAGGTAAAGGAAATTTGAAAATCAAAGAACTATGGAATTGATTCTTGTTAACTGAAACTAAACTAATAAATTAATTTAAAAAAAGAGAAAAATTCACATCAAAACAACCTTGAGATACTACCTTTCACACACTAGAATGGGGAAAGAGCACATGTAATAGACATGTGTTCATATATTTCTATAAATGTGAACATATACTATATGCATAAGGATTTAAATACATGTGTATGTAGAATCGAGAGCCATTGGATCTGAAAAGAAGGAAATAGGCACTCTAAAACATTGCTGATGAAGCCATAGACTGGGACAAATATTTTGGAGAAATATATGTCACTCTATAGTGTAACACAAAACACATCATACTTTTTGACTCAGCAATTCCACTGTTAGGATTTTATCCCTAATTGTTTTTTTTTTTAAACCTGGACAAAAATATTTCTAGTTGCTTTATTTGTAATGAAAAAAAAAAACAACAAAAACAAAAGGAAACCAACCTACCAAATTATACATATAACGACTGGAGAAGGACTAAGCAAGTTTTGGTATATGGATGCTATATTTTCCTTTTGTTCAGTCATTTCATTCATGTCTGACTGTTCATGACCCCACTTGGGATTTTTGTGGCAAAGATACTAGTGTGGCTTACCATTTCCTTTTTCATATCATTTTACAGATAAGGAAACTGAGGCAAATAGTGTTAAGTCAGTTTCCCAAAGTCACATAGCTCATAAGTTTTTGAGACCAGATTTATACTCAGGGAGATGAGGCTTCCTGATTCCAGGCTTGGCACCCTATCCACTATGCCAACTAGCTACCCCCATACCATATTATGATAATAGAATTACTGGTGCTGTAAAATGATCAAGAGAGCAGTTAGGTGGCACAGAGGGTAGAGTACTAGACCTGGAGTCAGGAAGACTCATCTCTCTGAGTTCAAATCTGACCTCAGACACTTCTGAGCTATATGACCTTGGGCAAGTCACTTCACTCTACTGTAGTTTTTTCATCTATAAAATGAACTGGAGAAGGAAATGTTAAACCACTTCAGTATCTTTGCCAAGAAAATCTCAAATGGGGTCATGAATAGTTGGATGTGATTGAACAACAGGAGGAAAAAAGATCAATATACTAAATACCAGGAAATATGGATCCTAGATTTTAAATGAAGACCTTTGAAATCAAGTTTAACTCTGTCATATTGCAGATGAGAAAACTGAAACCAAGTGACCGGAGATAGACTGATGGATAAAGCATCTATTAAGTACTTGCTTAAGTACTTAAGTACTTGTGTGTCAGCTGGTGGGCTAAGTCCTGGGAATACAGACACAAGCAGGTGAAACGATCTCTACCTTCAGACAGCTTACTCTCTAATGGAGCAATGTGATACAATAAGGGAACTGAAAAGCAGAACTGGGAAGATGAGGGTGCCCTAGGAGACCATGGGGCAAGGAGGAAGAGGTGGAGGCCAGTCAGATTGCAGACATAGGTAAGGCTGAAGCATGGCTGGGATCCTTTCCAAAATGGTGGTCCTGGGGAGGGAGTCACCAGAGAGGGATGATGAATTTTATTATTTTTTTCTAGCTCTATATAATGATTTCTTTGGTAGTTTTATTGGTGTGGCACTGAATAAGTAAATTCATTTAGGTAGAATTGTCATTTTTATTATATTAGTTCTATGCACCCACGAGCAGCTGATGTTTTCCAATTATCTAGATCTGACTTTATTCATGTGAAAAGTGTTTTGTAATTGTGTTCATATAGTTCCTGGGTTTGTTTTGGCAGATAGACTCCCAAATATTTTATGTCTCTATCTCATTTTTACAGATGAGGAAACTGAGGCAAACATAATTAAGTGACTTTTCTAGGGTCACACAGCTAGTAAGTGTCAAGCTAGACTGAACACAGCTCCTCCTGCCTCCAGGGCCGGTGCTCTTTCAACACTATTATTATGAGCTGCCTCATAATAATAGTTAACATTTATATGGTACTTACCATGTGCCAAGCACTGGACTAAGTACTTTACAATTCTTATGTCATTTTTTTGTCTTCACAATAAGCCTGGGAGACAGATAATATTATTGTACCCCTCTTACAGATGAGGGAACTAAGGCAAATAGTGGTTAAGTGACTTGCCAGGGTTACACAGCTGAAAAGCATCTAAGATTGGATTTGAACTTAGAAAGATGTGTCTTTCTGACTCCAGGCCCAGCACCTATCTGTTGGACCACCTAGATGTCCTGCTATCATTAAGCACCTATTATGAGGAAGAAACTGGGTTTCTTGCTAAGAATACAAAGACAAAACTGCAACAAACATTCCCTTTCCTCAAGGAGCTTATGTTGCCTGAAAGACAACATGTGCACATACAAATATTTGTAAACATGTGTATGTGCACCTGTGTATGTATATATGTACAAATATACACACAACACAGACACACATATATATGTGTGTGTATATGATGAATATAAGGGATAGTGTGTGTGTGTGTGTGCGTGCGCGTGCGCCCACATACTAGCTCCTATAGCAATCAGGAAAGAACACGTTAGGAGGTGGCATTTAGACAGTACTTGCAAGGAAACTCAGAACAATAAAAGGCAGAGGTGAATTTTTTTTATACATTGATCTGGTCATATCACTCCCTTGTGCAAACCGTAAACCAAAATTGCTAATGAATATTGATGCAGAAATATTAAATGAAATGCTGACAAATATATTTCAGTAATACATAGTTATGAAATTATCCATTATGGCTAAGTTGGATTTCTGCCAGGAATGCAAGGATGATTCAACATTAGGAAAACAATTACTATAATAAATTTTACAATAATAAAAACAATAGAACCATGTGATTGTATCAATATGTGAACAAAAAGTCTTCAATAAAATACAACCCTCATTTGTGTTCGAAATGCTGAGTGTAGGGAATAGAATGACTTGCTTTCTTCTTGTTTCTTTTCTTTTTATAGATTTGTAGTAAGTGTTTACACACTTCTGGTCTTGCTAAATTCACTTTGTTTAGGTCTCTTTGGTGTGACCTTGGACAAATCACCCACCATCCCTGTGCTTCGGTTTCTGCATCTGTAAAATTGGACAGTTGGATTAGGTAGTCTCTGAGGTCGCTCCAACTCTATTGTCCATTTGGTTTTTTTGGTCATTGTCCCATTATGCTAAAAGTGCAGAAAGTCCCATTAGAAACCCTATTAACTCCAGGAAGCCAGGAGGTCCAGGAGAAACTTGGTCATTTTTCATTTCTCCATCTTCTCTTGTACTAAGCAACAGGGTCAAAGCATCTCAGACTTAGAAGGAGTTTCTATCATGATCCAGCTAGCAATCTGGACAGTGCCTGGTATACAGTCTGTGATTAATAAATGCTTGTTGATTTGGTTTTATATATTGTAAACAGCCAGGTGACACAGTGGACAAAACACTGAACTTGGAGTCAGGAAGAACTAAGTTCAAAACCTGCCTCTAAAATTTATCTGCTGTGTGACCCTAAGAAAGTAACTTAACCTCACCCTGCCTCAGTTTCATCATCTGTAAAATGGGAATAATAATAGAACATATCTCCCCCGGTCATTGTGAGGATCAAATGAGCGAATGCCCGTAAAGTGCTTTGCTAACCTTATAGTGTCATGGAAATATCAGCGACTGTTGTTGTTGTCATTGTTATTATTTCCCTCAGTTGGAGTGTGAGATTCTTGAGAACAAAGGTTATGGGTGTATTTATTCCCTAGAGCTGTGTTTGGCACAGACTGCTTAATAAATGCCTTCTCATTGGAAAAATTAAAAATAAATACTTGTTAAATCGGTCAAGTGATTGATAAACAGTGTTATTGATATTAATATCAGCACACTGCCCACGTGTGCCTCAGGACACGTGAAGAAAGAAAACCTAAAAAGGCAGAATCTTGGTGAGATGGAATAAACGGACATAAATAGAGAAATGTCAATACTTCTGCTATGTAGCCGTTGGGATTCAGGAGTGAGAGAGGGCATGAAAAGAGTAAGAGATTTTTGACCTTTTCATCTATCTATCTATCTATCTATCTATCTATCTATCTATCTATCTATCTATCCATATTATCCATATATCCATCCATCCATCTATGTATGTATGTATCTATCCATTTATTCATTTCTCTCTCTCTCTCTTTCTCTCTCTCTCCATCTATCCATCCATCCATCCATCCATCCATCCATCCATCCATGTATGTATGTATGTATGTATCCATCTCTCTCTCTCTCTCTCTCTCTCTCTCTCTCTTTATCCTTCCCTCTCTCGTTATTTATCTACCTACCTATTTTGGGAGAGGGGAACTGGACCTATGATTTCTTAGTGTGGATCATCCCTCTCCTAAAGCAGAATGCTCTTCTGTAGTGGAGGCACAAGCTGTGCACAGGCAGAATGTCATCATTGGTGAACTGAGCTGGGGAAGCACCATCATGATCTCTTCAGTGAAATATATGACTGGAATGTAAGCTCCTTGAGGAAAATGACTGCTTCATTTTTGTTTGTATCATTAGTACCTGGCATTGTGCCTTGTACATGGGTGAATGAATGGCATATTAATTGTTGTTGTTAGTAAGTACTCAATAAATATGTACTTATTGATTAAATGAATGAATAAAAGTACCTTTATTAAGCATTTATTGTGTCCTTAGCAGGCAATTAAGTGGCGCAGTGAATAGAGTGATGGGTCTGGAATCAGGAAGACTCATCTTCCTGAATTAAGATCTGGTCTCATATTTATTAGCTGTATGACCCTGAGCAAGTCACTTAACCCTGTTTGCCTCAGTTTCCACATCTGTAAAATGAACTGGAGAAGGAAATGGCAAATCACTCTAGTACCTTTGCCAAGAAAATCCCAAATAGAGTCAGACATCACTGAAATACCTCAACAACAACAACAGCAGCAAAAGCAGCAGTAACAACAAAATGTCCTTGGCACTGTGCTGTGCACTGGGCACAGAAATCCAAAAGATAATCCCTATCCCAAAGGAATTTTTATTCAAATACAAAAAGGCACAACATATAAGGGTGGCCAGGGTGGGTGCTTTGGTTTGGGAAATCACTGGGGATAGTGGGGACATAAGACAGTTTAAAACATCCTTTCCAGAAATGACCATCCTACTTTGATTGATTGAATAGGAAAAAATATTATGAAGACAAGAACAAGGGAGATGGCTCCTTTACTTGTATGGTATCTGTGCAGATCACAAGAGTAGAAGAACGTTTTCCAGAATGCTGAGTGGACCCCATGATGTGTATAGAAGAGGAAACTGAGAAAGTTTGTGCATGGTGAGTAGCTGTGACTCAATTAAAATAATAAAAGTAAAGAAAATTAAAATAGAAATATTAACTCTATGATGATTACTATTACTATTGTGATCATTGTTATAATTCCGGTCACTGGGCATCCAGGCTCCCATCACTGCATTCCATGAACCTTCTGTGCCCCTTCTGAGCTCAAATGTTTTTTTGAGGCAGGAAGGAAGGCAATTGGGGTGAAGTGACTTGCCCAAGGTCACATGGCTAGTTTTGTGTTAAGCGTCTGAGGTCGAATTTGAACTCGGGTCCTCCTGACTCCAGGGCCAGTGCTCTATTCACTGCGCCACCTAGACCCCCCTCAAACGGTTTTTCTAAAGCAATCACAAAGGTGGCAGATAAATATTCCACAACCTGGCTCCCTAAAAAAAACAGTCTTCACACAAAATTTTAAGTTTAACCTGCATTATCAACATTTTTCCCATCAGTTTCTTAAGTCTAGACAATGAAACAATAAATCAAGTCCTGATTTGTAGCGATTGCTGATTTCCAAGGTTTAAGTGCTCACATTGAAAATGTAACAATCAGTGCACAGCAGCCTTTTATCAGATTACATGCCGTCTGGGGGAGGGGTGGGGAGGGAGGAGGGAAAAACTTAAACCGTAAAATCTTAGAAAAGGGAAAGTTGAAAACTAAAAATAAATAAATAGATGTTTAAAAAAATGTAACAATCAGCTCTCTCAGGCTGGTTAGAGTGCCCTCGGGCGAACCTTGCTCAATCGTCCTTGGGGTGACCTATCTCTTTAATTCTTAAGACACTGTTGTGTTCCATGGTTCACAACAACCCTACCACCCCACTGAAAGAGTACTGACATTAACAAGATGGTTCTTTGTTTCAGGTAAAGTAGGGGGTCATTACTTGCCCTGCACAATTTCCCAAAGTCAAGCCAGTCCTCTCCGCCCCTCCTGTTGGATTCTGCCCCAGATCCAAAATAAGTATCCATGTTTTTAGACTTTCTAAAGCCAAGGTTTTTCACTTGCTTTTGTCCTGGGACACTTTGGGAAATCTGGTAAGCCTATGGACCTCTTATTGGAATCATGATTTTAAATGCAAAAAAAAAAAAACAAAGAATAAAAAAGGAAATATATGTATTTCCTTTTTTATTCTTTGTCTTTTTTTGCATTATATATATATATATATATACACACACATGCATACATATTGCAAATTTAATATTTTCCCAAGTTCATGGATCCCCTTGAAATCTATCCATAGACCTACAGGTTAAGAATCCTTGCTCTAGACTATTGATTCAAAATGGTGCCATTAAAAATGAGATGTCTAGTGGGATGATAGACAGAGCAGTGAATTCAGAGTCAGACTACCTGGGGTACTGACTCTATTGCTAACTACTAGGACAACTTTGGGCAAGTCTTTTTGCTTCTCTTACCCTCAGTTTCCTTTTGTGCAAGTGATTTTTAGCAGTGTGTATGGAAAATTATTTGTTATGACTAGGTTGGATTGCTGGCTTTTGTAACTTCAAAGATGGGAGATGATGGTGATGAAGAAGAAGAAGAAGAAGAAGAAGAAGAAGAAGAAGAAGAAGAAGAAGAAGAAGAAGAAGAAGAAGAAGAAGAAGAAGAAGAAGAAGAAGAAGAAGAACCCTTATATAGTGCATTAAAATTTGGAAAGAATTGTACACACATTATTTCATTTGAATCCTACAACACCCTTATGAGGCAGATACTGAAGGTCATATTATCACCCATTTTGTGGATGAAGATTTAGAGAGGCTTAGTGACTTGTTTAAGGGTCACAGAGCTAATCGGTATCAGAGATAGCATTTGTAGTTCCAGTATGCCCCTTAGAACACAGCATCATCTTCTAAAAGGACAGGGAGGTAGGTGGTGGAGTAGATAGATATTAGAGATAGAATACTAGAGTTGGAATCAGGAAAACCCAAGTTCTGATCCTCCCACAAGAACTTACTAGTTGTGTGATCATCGGTATGTCATATATCCTTTCCTAGCCTCAATTTCCCCCTCTGCAAAATTGGGATAATAATAATAGCATCTATCTACCTTACAGTATTGTTACAGGGATCAGATGAGATGATTTGTACAAAGCACTTCATGGACCTTACAATGCTATATATAAATATTATTACTGATGTATCTTCCTTTCCCTATTTTGATAAATCCTCCCTTCACAATTGCTTAGTATAATATGTATCACATACAGTCATAAAAATAATGATCCTCTGAATAGCTTGGTCTGATTAAACATGTTTTTAGATACAGTCTTAGAGAATCAATTTGCTACCTTAATGGGCAATAAATTGCACCAGGACCAGTGGAATTCTGCAATTAATTGTCTTACTTGCATTGCTTGGGTATTCCTTCCGTTTAATTGGTTATCTAATAATCTGGCGTCCCATTTGATTTATTTGCTTACACACAAGTCTCTAATATATGTGGCTGTCTGGGATTTTATCTTTAATGTGTAAGAGGTATATTTCATGGCTGTCTCCACTGACCTAATGCTGGAAAATATGGGAATTTCTCATGTAGATGGAAATAATTGGGGCACAAGGACCCACATGTGGGGTATGATCTGCTTGGCATTGAAATGGCTCAGCAAAAGGGAACCAGTTCAGGGAATAACATACACACTAAATAGGGAATCTTACCCTATAGGAAAGTAGGGGGGAAGGGGATAAGAGATGGGATGTTAGAAGGGAAGGCAGGTTGGGGGGGAGGGAAGTTAGAAGCAAACACTTTTGAAAAGGGACAGGGTCAAAGTAGAAAATAGAACAAGTGGGGGTCGGGATAGGATGGAGGGAAATATAGTCAGTCTTTCACAATATATCCACTATGAAAATGTTTTGGGTAGCTACACGTGTACAACCTATATTAAATTGCTTATCTTCCCAATAAGGGTGGGTGATGAGGGAAGAAAGGAAAGAATGTGGAATCAGAAGTTTTAAAATAAAATGTTAAAATAATAATAATAATTTTACATGCATTTGGGAAATAAGATACACAGGCACTGGGGTATGGAGATACATCTTGCCCTACCAGAAAGTCAGAGGGGGAATGGGGGAAGATATAGGAGAGAACAGATTGGGGGAGGGGGTATTCAGTGGGATTGCTGTTTTGGGGTGGTAGGTAGGGGAAAGATGGGGAGAAAATTTGTAACTCAAAATCTTGTAGAAATGAATGTTGTAAATTAAAAATAAACATAAAATTTTTAAAAAGGGAGCCAGTCTTGGGAGCAACACTCATACATCTTAGCCTAGATATTAACGGAGTTCCCTCTTGTAGTAATGGATAAGTTCTTTAAAAAATAATAATTGTTAGAATTATATAGTGCTTTATGGTTTATGAACTACGGTTAAAAATATTGTCTGTTCTATCCTTATACCAACCCTGGGAGGTAGGTGGTATTATTATCCACAGAAGAAATGGACTTACCCAGGGTCACATAACTAGTAAATATCTGAGTGGAAATTTGAACTCAGGCCTTCCTAACTCTGGGTCTGGAGCTGTATCTATTATGCCATCTAAAATAGCTAATAATAATAAAAGCTAACATTTATATAGTACTTACTATGTGCTAGGCATGACACTAAGCACTTTGCAATTATTATTTCATCAGATCTTCATAATAGGGATGTAGGTGCTATTATTTTTCCCATTTTTAGATGAGGAAACTGAAGCAAACAAAAGTTAAGTGACTCAGACAGGGTCATGCAGCTAGTAAGTGTCTGAATATAGATTTGAACTCAAGCCTTTCTTATTTCAGTCCAGTGTTCTATCTATTGTGCCACCTCAGCTGCCCCCTCAACAAAGTGGAATAGCCAGGTACTTAATAATAACTGGCACTTTTAAAAGTTTTCAAAACTTTCCTTATGAATCTCACCACAGCCCTCTGAGACAGGTTTTTACAAGTAGCATTTATTATTGCACTGTTATCCTTATTTTACAGATTAGTTAGTCATTCAGTTGTGTCCAACTCTTCATGGCCCTGTTTGAGGTTTTCTTGGCAGAGATACTGGAGTGGTTTGCCATTTTATTCTCCAGATCATTATACAGAGAAGGAAACTGAGGCAAACAGGGTGAAGTGTCTAGGGTCACACAGCTAGTAAGTGTCTGAGGTCGGATTTGAACTTAAGAAGATGAATCTTCCTGACTTCAGGCTTAGCTCTCTATACACCATGGCGCCACCTAGTGGTTCCATAGATTAGATAACTGAGGTTTTATTCATGTGGCTCATTGGTATTTCATCTGAACAGACTTCTATAGCACATAAACAATGGCTATGCTAGGTAGTACCTGAGAAAACATTTGTATGTGCCTGAGAAAACAGATGTGAAAGAGCCTCATAATGGATTGAACTGTTGAGATAGAAGGTTTTCCTGTGACAAATTCTCTTTCTCTTTTGCTAGTAAATAATATCTCAATCCACTGAGCCCTTATTAATAAACTATCTGTGACCATACAATAAGCATGTGTCTAAGGAAGGATTCAAACTTGGGGCTTCCAAGACTAATGAACTGCATCCCATCTGTTTCCCTTTCTCTCTCTTAATAAATTGTGTAAATGCGAAAAACAAGGGGCAAAATCTCATCCTGATTTCCTAGTCTTTAACCAGGAAGAACAAAAATAACCAACAAATGGAAAACAAGCAAATAAGTGCTTTTGTTCTTCATCCTCTTATAGATTAGATGAGAGTACTTCCTGCCTTCTTTTCTTTCTCCTCCTCTCCTCCCTCCCTCCCTCCCTTCCTTCCTTCTTTCCTTCCTTCTTTCCTCCTTTCCTTCCCTCCTGTCTTTTCCCTACCTCATTTTCTTTTTTTTTTTTTTTTTAAGCAATTGGGGTTAAGTAACTTGCTCAAGGTTACACGGCTAGTCATTTGATTTATGCGTGGGTGCTCATTTTCTGAGGCCGGATCTGATCTCGGGTCATCCAAACTCCGAGGCCGCGCTCTTACTCACTGCGCCACCTAGCCGCCCCTTTAGGGCAATTGGGGTTAAGTAACTTGCCCAAGGTTACACGGCTAGGTTTTTGTTTGTGCGGATTAAGTGTTGGAGGCCGGCTCCGAACTCAGGTCCTTCTGATTCCAGGGCCGGCGCTCTATTCACTGCGCCACCTAGCCGCCCCTCCCTACCTCATTTTCATGTTTTATTTGCTTAGTTTGCTCCTTCCTCTTCCTCTTCTTCTTCTTCACATTGAGTTGTAATCATGGTTAGATTTTGGCTCCACAGAAGCTCCATGGGACGACATGGACCATGGTTGTTTCGTTGGCTGGGTCGTGATCCATGACACCAGAGGAAGCACCAAAATCAATAAAATCACAGATCCTTGGAAGTATTAAATGATTTAAATTTCCAAAATTTGGAGCGATGGCCCGTGTATAGAGTTCTAATGATCTCCCATAGCATCACTTCATGCAGACTTCTTCTAGATTTCTTGGGATGTTTCATCATTACCATTTTTATAGTACTATAATAATCCATCACATTAATATGCTATAATTTATTTAGCCATTCATCAATTGTTAGAGATAGAAGCTGTTCCATTGGTTCTGAGGTCTTTGGATTCCACCAAGGTTATCTGAAAAGACTCATCTGATGCTTCAGAAGCTCCATAAAACCTATATTTACCTCTATCACCCACTAGAGAGAAACCTTTTAAAGCAATAGCTCCCAACCTCCTTAAGCAGGAGGACCTTCTTTTAACCTCAAAAAAGAATGTGAACTCCCTTTGTGCTAATAGTTATACCATCAGGGTCCAGCGATAGGGCAATACACTGAAACAAAAAGCTGGTTTAAATTCAGTCATGCTTTTCAATGAATTTGCATTTTATTCATTGCAGCAACACCTATATACATTCAAAACATATTATTAAGAGGCACATTATTTATTCAGTCTATAAAAAGTATGCTGGCTTATTTAATGAGGTGGCTGGTATGCATGTGAATTCACGGACCCCATACAAATAGCAATATGACCCACAGATTGAAAACATTGAATTGATTGGTTTCTCTCATCTGAGCCTCAGTTTCCTCCTTCATAAAGTGAGGGATGGGGTACAGATAAACTTGGATGTCATTTATAGGTCACATTTTAAAGGATCTACTTGTTAGTGGTTATTTAAATGCTCCCGAGTCTCCCCCAATTCAGGGCACCCAGCCCTACCACCCTCTCAAACTATTCTCCTATGTCTAACCTCCATTTTTCAGCCAAATTCCTGGAAAAACCTGTCAACACTCACTGGCGCCATTTCCTTGATTCTCACTCTCTGCTCAACCCTTTGAAATCTAACTTCTGACCCCATTAATTTGCTGAAACTGCTCTCTCCCAAGTTACTAATGGTCACTTATATTCCAAATCAGATGCTTGCTGAGGTCTCAGTCCTCATCCTTAGCCTCTTATCTTCTGTGTTAGGTTGACCACTATTGACCTGTGCCTGGGTTCCATGCCTGGAGTGCTCTTCCTCCTAACTTCTGCCTCACAAAATGCTCCTCTTCCTCCAAGACACACTAACGCACCACCTTCTACATGAAGACTTTTTGATCTCCTCAACTGCTAGTGCCCTGAACAACTCTGCATTTATTTTATACTATATATGTAAATATATATATATATTTACATATATAGGTAAATATATATCTATATTTTCTGTATGTATACATGCATGCTTTTTTCCTTCTTTGTATATAAGCTCCTTGAGAATAGACATTGTTTTCATTCTTTATATTTGTATCCTTACTGCCAAATATAGTCCAATCAGTCAGACAGTAAATAAGCATTTAAGTACCTACTATGTTGCTAAGCCCTGGGGATAGAGAAAGAGGCAAAAGACAGTTACTGGTGGTTAATCATTTTCTCTTCTCCAAAGCCTCCTAACCAACACTGACCCTATGGCAGAACTTGCTCTGAAGCATCTTCCACTGAGGCCCTCCTTCTCCTGGTTGGTGGCTTCCTCTCCCGGCATATTATTTCAGGAAATCCCCAAGTGCTCTTGACTCCCTCCTTTCCAGGCATCTCCACCACATTATCTACCTGGACACTCTTCCTCTCCATTTATCTACCTGTGGAAACTTGAACGAAAACTTAAATTTAACAAAGTCCTTCCCATATGTAGAGAAAGTGTTGACTTGCATTAGCAGGGTTTTTCCTCATCAAGGGAGTTCCCTATTGCATACAATACCAGTCCCAGTAAGCTGGTGGCAGAGTAGATATAGTAAAGGGCCAGGAGTCAGGAAGACCTGAGTTCAAAGCCAGCCACAGAACCTTACTAGTGGTGTCACCTTTAGCAAGTCACTTATCCTGCTTGCCTCAGTTTCCTTAACTATAATATGGAGAAAATAGTAGCACCTTCCTCCCAAGGTTATTGTGAGGATTAAATGAGGTAATAGTTGTAAAACATTTAGCACAAGACATGGTGCATGTAATAATGCTTGTCTCCTTCCTTAGAATCCCTGTTCCCCCACCATGGACTAATCACTACTGGGAACACAAATACAAAAGCAAATCAGTCCCTTACCTCCAGAGGTTTATATTCTAGTCAGGGGAGATAACATAAAAACAAACTGGCATTTTACCATTGATTATAATTCCCAGAGCAAGAGGCTGGGCAGGATGAATCAGGCAAGGTAGCTGGTAAGAAGATGGTTAGGGGTGGTTAGATGGCACATTGAATAGAGCACCAGCCCTGCAGTCCAGTTTGGATTTATGCTAAGAAAGTCACTAAAATGTTAATGCACTTTGACTCATAGATCTCACTGCTTGACGTATACACCATAGGGGTTAATCACAAAAAGAAAGGCTTCATACACATCAAAGTATCTATAGTAGTACTTTCTGCAGAAGCAAGAAACTGGAATGGAGGGGAAATGTAGAGATTCTTTAATTGGTGAATGGCTAAAAAATTAAGGAACCTAGATATGATAGAATATTGCTACTCTATATGAAGCAGTGCATGTTATGAATACAGCAAAATATAGGAAGACTTAAATGAACTGATGCAGAACGAAGCAAATGGACCCAGGAAAACAGCATATACAATATAAGGGAAAATACAAGCATGAGAACAAGAAAAATATTAACAATAAAATGAATGTTGTGTAATCTAAATGAGCAAGTTTGGTCATGAAGGAGATAGAGGAGTATAAGGGTTGGGATTTCTACCTCACATCAATTAATGTAAGCTTCTCAATTGAATCAGTCAATCAAAGGTATAACTAGGTGAGAGCTGATAAGTAACTGTGGTTCATGGCAACATCTTCACTGGCTACTGAAACACTTTCCTAGGACAAACTAGATATACTAAGTAAAGGCAGCTTCAGGACATCAACCCTTGGAGCCCAAAGGAGAATCATACCTAACGGGAGATTAATGAGGTCCCCAAAAGGAAAGAAAAGGACTTTCAGTAACCAGGAGAGATGAATTTGCCTTTTGGCTACATGTACTTTGCAAGATGAAGTCCATTCTCCCAAAGATTTTGGATGTAAAAATGGATAGCATGTCCCAAGTGTGAGGGGCTATTTCCATAACAATCGCCCTTGTTTTATCTGTGTAGCAAATATCCTTTCACAAAGAAAATTAAGTCTGGCTGCTACTAAATATAAAGTATATTAGATGGGGCCTCATGAGCAGTAGTACAAAAAAACCCAGCCCTCCAGGGTTACCTCTAGAACCCTAGAATCTAGAACTCCTAGACCTGCTGCTTGGGAACCTGACCCAGCATTGTCCATGTGATTACAAGCTGAGGGAATTAAGCCAGAAGTGGTGCTGCATGGGAATATACCTTCCTTCTTTGAATAGCTAGGGTGTATTATGAGTGTATATATTGTAATATATATTGTAATACTGTATATATTGTATATATAGTGAAATATATATTATACTGTATATATTGTTATGTTTAGTTGATTTAGTTTTGATGAACTTTTTCTTTGTTTTTTATTCTTTTATTATAAAGGATGGCTATCTGGGAGAGGTATATAAAAGGAAATGAAAGTTATGTAAAAACAAAAGGTAGCAAGGGTACTGGTCAATAATCCTGGTCCTTATGAACATATGTTGGATGCCTCATTGATGCAATCACCACAGGAACTTGTTTCTAGACTGCTTACCACCCATATGAATGAGAGGGCCACTTTGTTTGGCTTTTGGACCCAGGTTAGAACTGAGAACACATTCAGAAGGCACTAAGAAGCCAAGGTGTTTTCTTTTTTCTACCTGGATGTGTTTGAGTGAGGAATCCAAATTGTTGTAAGCCTTCTGGTGGGGAGAGATCCCTTGGGCTTTCATCTCCCCGGTGTGGCTTGTGAGTACATAGCCCTGCTACTGTTTACGTCTTTGCTGTGGTTACTGTTTCTTGCCTAGGTGAAGGGGTATCACAGAATGAATTTACTAGATTGCAACTTAAAGAACCTAATGAAAAGTTCCTTGAAAGAGATCCAAGAACCTGAATCTAGGTTCGACTTTGCAATCTGTCAGCAGATCTCCAATGAGTGATCCAAGGCCCAACCCATGGGTAGATTGAGTCTACAGTGAAAACTCCAGGTCTTACATGAGGGAGGGAATCTTCCATTAGCTATGTTGTACTTATAGGTAAAGTTGGTGAGGGATTTAGTATGAGCATACTCTTCCCAGGGACAAAGATGGAATGGGAGAAATACACTCCCGGTATTGGGAAGAAATGCTTACACTTCCACTCTTACTATATCCTCTCAGTAAATATCCTTTTACAAAAACTAATTGATTTTAATCGATTAAATTATTCTGGGGCACACCACTAGAAGCTAATATTGGGGAGATCAAACTAGAACGAGAGTCTGAGCCAATTATATTAGAGAAATACACCCCCCTAGAACCCTGTGAAGATGTGTTTTTGCTTAGGACCAACTCATCATTGAGAGTGGGAATTGGAATCCCCAGAGGTTTATAAGGGGGGAAAATATAAATAAAATTTAAAAAAATAATTGGAAATACGCTCCTTGAGAGCAGAGGTTATTTCTTTTGCTTTAGCATAGTCTTATTCATTGATTCTATTTGCTGAATGAGTTTTGAAAGAAAATGTTTTTCTACATTTGTGTCTCATGCAGGACTGTATGAAAGCAATGTGAACCATCAATATCCAAAAGGCCTTGGACAGATCAGAAGTTACTTCTTTTGGGAAGGAGGGTGGAGGTGTCTCCTTGGTTCATCAATTCCTGAAGCAGCTCTGTGATAAATCTGTGTTGGGAGTTGCCACTCCAGGCATGCCTGAGACTTCGAGTTTGAATCTCTGCCTGCCAAGATAAATAATCTGATGCTACTGGTCACCACCTGAAACATCTCAATGGGAAAGAGATAGCTACTTTTCAAAATGAGGTTGAACAGGCACTTAACCTTCTTGCCTTGGCAAAAGGGAATGCATTCTTTGTTGCTGTTTCCTAGCAAAGCTGGAATTTGAGAATTAAGGGAGATTAGAACTCCTAACTCAGAGTTTGGAAATAGACAGAGGCACATGTAATAGTCACAAGGCTTCACTTTTCAAAAGGGTCCCATTTCCATGCCTTCTATTTATATTACATCTTTGTATATTTTATTTTTTATTTAAATGACTTGGCATTTATCTATTTCTATTATGTATAAACCTATTTGTGTATAAGATGATTTTCCTCAATAGAATGTAAGCTCCTTGAGAGCAGGGTCTGTTCTTTTTTTTTTTTTTTGATGGGCAGGGTATATTCTGCTTTGATTTTGTATCTTCAGTACCTCACACGTAGTAATAGGTCCTTGATAAATACTGATTGAATGAATAAGTTATTGATTGATTTTATACAATTTAATTGGTATCTTTTTTCTTTATATTATTTATACTTCTCAACATATTCTTACCCCCTCCCAGAAAACCATCCTGTACAACAAAAAATTTAAGAGATAAAGGGAAAAATATGAGTAAAAACAAACCAGGATATCACCCAAGTCCAGTACTATATTATGTATTTACTTTTTAAAATAAGTGTTTTGTTGACATGCTTCTAAAAATTCCACTGCTTCTTCTCAATGATTTCTACCCCAATTTGTTCCTAATAGTACCCTCCACGACCAAAAAAGCTAGTATTTTTAGCAAAATAAATGAACATATTGACAATACTGGAAGATGTTTGCCACGTTTCACATCCATAGCCCACCACCTTTTTACTGAGAGGTGGGAGGCATGCATCACCACCAGTCCTTTGAAGCTGTGATTAGTCACTGTATCTGAGTAATTATGTCCAGCAATATTGTTTTCCTTCACATTATTACAGTCATCAAATAAATTGGTTTCCCGTTTGCTCTGGATCCATCCATTGCCAAGTTTATCTGGATTCTTCATATTTTTCATTTGTGATGGTGTAATGACTTTCCATTCCAAGCATGTACACCACAATTTCTTCAGCCATTCCCCAATGAATAGACATAGTTCACATCTTTAAAAGGACTTCAGATGCATTTAGCATATTCAATGTTATCATCAGGACCTCTGACAGTAGACTTTGAAAGGAGGCACAGAAAGTCTGCCTGTGATCACATGGCTAATTGAGGAATTCAGACATTTAAAAGACCTGGTGTCAGTTTGTGAGAGACTCCTCTATTGAAGGGACAGAGAACTCTGAATTCACATAGAAATTTTATACCTATTCTTTGCTTGAATTAAATTCTTGAGTTCAAATCCAGCTTCAGAAACTAATGGGCTGTGTGACCCTGGGTAAGTCACTTAATCCTGCCTGCTTCAGTTTCCTCATTTGTAAAATGGGTATGATAATAGACAGCATCTGCTTCCTAGGGTTGCTGTAAAGATCAAATGGAATAAATGTAAAGTGATTTGCTAACCTTAATTTGCTATACCAATTGGAGGTGTTGTTAGTATTGTTATTAATAGACATGAGTGTAGTAGAAGGGGGAGTTTATTGGAAAGAGTCTCAAATTTTATTTTTTATAATTTTTAGGTGAAGTGTGAAGAGAGACCCTCAGCTAAGAGGTCATGGAGAGGAGCGGCACAGGAAGCTTGAAGAGTGAAGCTGGCTCTGAGTGAGATGAAGAAGCTGTTATGGAGGAATGGAAAGATTGTTGGGCTGGAATGAAGGGCCATTGAATTTAGAGGCTGTACATGTCTAGGAGACTTAATCTGCACAGTTTAGAGATTTCCTCTGACTGTTCAAAAGTATGCAGACAGAAGCAAAGAAAGCAGATGGTGGGAGAAGTCCAGGCTTGGAGTGTGGTAAGGCATGAGCAACCATAAGCCAAAGGGGAAAGGGTTTCAAGTGAGCAGATAGGATATAGAGCATCTATTGTCCTCCCTCTCTCTCTCTCTCTCTCTCTCTCTCTCTCTCTCTGTCCATCTATCTATCCATCTGTTTATCTATCTATCTATCTATCATCTATCTGTCTGCCTGTCTGTCTATCTACTTATCTATCTACCCATTTATCTATCTATATAATATTATATATGTATATATAATATAGATAGATACTGAATTTCTATAGAGTATCTCTAGTATAATACCTCTATCTAAGCTAAGGGATGGAAATAATAAAGATAATAAGTGCCATTTATATAGTGCTTTACGGTTTGCAAATGTGTTATAAGAGTGACTTTATTTGATCATCACGAGGGCCTTGGGAGGTAGGCACTATTTTTATCCTCCTTTTATAGATCAGTGACCTGCCCAGAGTCGTAGAACTAGCAAGTGTCTGAGTCAAGATTCAGTCTCCGAGTTTCCTGACTCCAAGTCCAATGTAACAGCTACACCTGGACTTGTGACCTCACTGATCTGCAGGGCTGAGGAACTTGGGACCTCGGGGCCACGTGTGGCCCTAGGCCTTCCGGGCGGCTATTTGGCTGAATCCAAACTTAACAGAACAAATTTCCTTCATGAAAAGATTTGTTCTGTAAAACCTGGACTCTGTCAAAAGGTCGAACTTGAGGACCTAGAAGGCCACATGTAGCCTTGAGACTGCAGATTCCCCACCCCTGGTCTAGGGCTTGCCTGGATAAGCATCCCTGTCTACTATCATCAAGTGAGGCATCAGTTTGTCGTTTTAGGGAGCCCTCTCAGGCATGGAGAGGTTCAGTGATTTGCCAGCCAATCACACAGCCAACATATGGCCAAAGAGGGATTTGAAAGTTGGGTCCTCCGAGCCCAGAAATCGCCCACTCTATCACCCAGCTTCTCTCTAGCATTCATTGACCTTGGAAGATTTAATGTAAGATTCCTTGGGTGGAATCTTGGTGAATGGCTTGGATTTGGACAGGGGCTGACAGGAGGGCCCATGTGACTGACTCCCGTTAATTTAAAACCTCACCATGGAGCCAGAGGAATTTTCCCCCTTATGGTTATAAATAGACTCTTAAGCTTCCCTGTGGAAGAGAAGCCACTCCACCTTCAACAGAATCATGAATACCACAGACCTTGAGGCAGAGCAGAAGGTATGAACGTGGAAAGATTGCTGCTGGCCATGGGGCACTGAGCTCCTGAGGCCTGAAAAACTGACCAATAGCCAATATGCCAAGTTGACTGGCTGGCAGAGGGGCACGTGTGGCCTCCCTCTGGGCTGCCTTTAACTGGGCCTGGGGGGGTCTCTTCCTCCCAGCTGGTTTCTCTAGGTGGGTCTGGTTCAGGATATCTTATTCCTCTGTTTCTTTTTGACCAAGGGATCAGACCAGGGGCATTATGTTTATCTCCAAAATGTTAATTTCAAAACTCAGCACACAGTACTCTGGGCTATCTGGGTATTATGAAGATTTCTATGAAGCATAAAAATGCACAGCCTCTCAAGGTGCCAGACCACAATTATAACTTGGTTTTCACCTGAGGAAAGGGAAGGAATTTTGTTTTTAAAACCAATAAGCTTTTGACTAGGGAGCCAGCTCATTTAAGAATGTCAGTGAATATATATATATATATATATATAAAGAATGTTTAAAATGTCTTTACATATAATTGGAAAAAATAAAATACTATTAAAAAGTATATCAGTGAACTGAATGCCCCAGGTTTTTAGCTCTTTCAGACATGAATTTTAACCTTTGTTTCTGACATCTCTCCTGAGCTTTTCCTAAGCAGAATGTGCTGGTTCAGGGGTAAGGTATCAGAGTATTTGGGTTCAAATCTTGAGTTTGTTAATTGTGTAACTACCACTGGTGTTATTAACCCTCTTTTATAAACTTTTTTTTTGCCTTTTTTTTGGAGGGGCAATTGGGGTTAAGTGACTTGCCCAAGGTCACATGGCTAGTAAGTGTTAAGTGTCTGAAGCCAGATTTGAACTCAGGTCCTCCTGACTCCAGGGCCAGTGCTCTATTCACTGCGCCACCTAGCCACCCATATTAACCCTATTTTACAAGTGAGAAAAGGAAGGTCAGTGATTTGATTTATTGTTTTGTTGATTATCTAGAATTAAGAAAGTGATGGGGGAAATATCAATAATTCAGATTAATCTTAGATGTGTGTCCTGCATATATATGTGTGTATAAACACACACATATTTCAGAGTCAGTTGTTAAACATTTCCTAAGCATAACCTTTTTTTTCCCTTTCAGAACTATCCTGGACACTTATTGTCTCTTGATCTCCATGATATAAAGTGGAGTGTTAGAGAGAGTAGGCCTGGGGGCCAGTAAGAACTGGGTTTGAGTTCTGTCTGACACCTACTGGCTGCGTGACCCTGTGTATTTAACCTTCCGGTGTTCTAGGCAACTTTCTAAGATTATCAGTGGCCATTCCTCAATGGATTCCCTCCACCAGAGTCTGGTCCAAAACAAAACAAAAATTCCATCTGGTTTTGATCTAGCTTTGCTTCTTGCTACGTGCAAGATTTTAATCAGTCCCTTCTCCTCGCTGGTCCTTAGTTTCCCTATTTTTAAAATGAAAAAAGGATTAGACTAGGAGATCTCTAAGTCTTCTATGGCACTCCTACTTTAGGGCTAACCTGAGTTTGAATCCTGCCTCTGACACTTTATAGCTATGATACCCTGAGTAAGTCATTTAGTCTTTCTTAGCCTTAGTCTCCCCCTCTGGAAGATGGAGATAACATCTACTTCACAGGGTTGTTGTGAGGATCAAATGAGAGTGTCTGCAAAGGGATTTGCAAACCTTAAAACACTATAGAAATGTTAGTTGTTGTTAATATTACTACCACCACTACTATCACTACCACTATCACTGCCACTGCTAACACTAGCACCACCTCCTCCGTCTCCTCCTCCTGCTACTACTACTACTAGTACTACTACTTGGGCAGTTAAGTGGCATAGTGGATAGAGTGCTATGGAAGAGTCCTCTCCCTGAGTTCAAATCCAGCCTCAGATACTTACTAGCTGCATGACCCTGGGCAAGTGCCTTTACCCTGTTTGCCTCAGTTTCCTCATCTGTAAAATGAGCTGGAGAAGGAAATGGCCAACCATTCTGGTACTTTGCCAAGAAAACCCCAAATGGGGTCATGAAGAGTCGGCCATAACCGAAATGTCTGCAACAACTATAACAACTGTTTTTACCTGGCTGTGGTATAGGAAACAGGTGTTTTGGAAGACAATGAATCTAGTCATGTTGGGAGTCTGGCCCTCTGTGCTCACACTGTGTCTCCCCAAGGAGCACAGGAATCCTGGGTAGGTTTCTGGTTGTCTTTTTCCATGTTTCCATCTCCTTCAGTGGTTTTTAGTGCCTGTGCTTATCACAGATATGGGCACAGGCCATTTATCTTCAATATGAAAATGGAGTTGTGAGTCTCCAGTTATTCCCAGCCCCTGTTCCCATTTCTACCCCTCCCTCTCCCACAGTCTATCATTAATCCACAGAAAGTTTGCTGACTTTTACAGAGTACAACAGTAAAAACAGACTCAGGGCCACCCAAAGTGCTTGAAGGTCACCAGTGGGACTGCCCTGCTCTTAAATAATCCAGAGTGACTTTAATCTCTATACAATTGTATTTTATAATAGCAGAGAGTTTGGGGAAAAGACACATGAAAAGCATCACGGTGCTGTATTTGGTGAGACCCCCTGGCCTGTCTAGGAAGTTGCTTTTTTTGACAAAAAGTGAGCCTGTTCATGAGCTATGAAATATATTGAACCTGACTGGCATTTTTAACCAGCTTGCCAGGCCAGGCCAGCTCCTGGAGTCTGTGCCCTTGGGCTGCCTCTAAGCATCACTTCTGCACTTCCCAGACTCCTCAGTCCTTAGTGGAATTGGAACCTGAGATCAGAGACTTTAATTAGCATAGGGCAAAAAGAGTTATTGCCCCAGAGGGTTGACTTGGAGGGAAGGTGCCTCCTGCTGAGGCTCTCCCATGCCTCCCCTACTGACAATAGCCCTGGGTGGCCTTCAATATAAAGAGGGATTGATTCGGAGTCAGAGAGTCTGACTTTGAATCCCAAGTCTACCACTTTAGCGTCTGGGTGACCTTGGGCAAATTGCTTAGCCTCTCTGGGCTTAGGCTTCCTCAGCTGCAATGTGATGAGGTTGGATTCTAAGGGCTCTCCAAGTGCTACAATTCCTTCTCTCCACCCAAGGTATGATTGCCTTCATGGAAGGGCCACCTTCCTCCACACCCCTAGCCTGATCTCGACCATCTCCTGCTGTAACTACAACCATGATGGGGCTTTCCTCCACACACTCCCCCTGCCACTCTCACCTACTTCCCCCAAAATGCTTTTGCCTCAAGTAAAAATATTATGAGCCATTCTTCTACCTGAACCATGCCTATAACTGATAGCAATATTTTCCCTGGTCTCAGACTTTATATCCTGGTCATACTAAGCATCCTTCTTCATCACTGTCAAGTCCTACCTGATGTTGTTACTCTTCGTGCTCCCTCTGAGGATTTCAGAGGAAGTGAGAGGAGAGAAACAAGAAGAAACAGTGATAAAGGAGGAGCAGCTAAGAAACAAGATTTACATTTTGTAGGGCCATGGGATGGATTCCTTCCTCTCCCCACTTCTCTTTTTCTTCCTTTTATCCTTCCTTCCTTTCTTCCTTCCTTCCTTCCTTCCTTCCTTCCTTCCTTCCTTCCTTCCTTCCTTCCTTCCATCCTTCTTCTTCTTCTTCTTCTTCTTCTTCTTCTTCTTCTTCTCCTCCTTCTTCTTCTCCTTCTCCTCCTCCTCCTCCTCCTCCTCCTCCTCCTCCTCCTCCTCCTCCTCCTCCTCCTTCTTCTTCTTCTTCTTCTTCTTCTTCTTCTTCTTCTTCTTCTTCTTCTTCTTCTTCTTCTTCTTCTTCTTCTTCTTCTTCTTCTTCTGTCTCTATCTCTTTTCTCTTTCTCTCTCCAGTCAGCAAGCATTTATTAAGCCCCTATTATGCAACAGGCATTTTTCTAAGTGCTGAGGATGCAGATAGAAAAGAGAGACAGTTCCTACTTCAAGAAACTTATGTTCTCCTGGATAATAGAAAAAGATGGCATTAGGGGATTCTTGGTACACATTGAATTCTCAATGAGGATGCAGTACATTGTGGTTAATGTATTAAAATAATGGACTATTACAACAGAAAAGGATCTCAAAAACCTTCTAGTACAATTCCCTCATTTCACCAAGGAAGAAACAAGTCCAGCAAGGTTAAATGATTCACACATGGTCACATACTGAAGGAGGGAATATTAATTCCAATAACTATTGACATTCAGAATATAACTTTAATATGATTATTAAATAATACTTCACATAGATTATTCAATATGATTCTTATAGCGACTCTGTGAGGCAAGTAGTATGGATAAACTTGTCCCCATTCTGCAGATGAGAAAATTGAGGCTCACAGATGGTCAGTCAGGGTCAGGTCTCATTGTGAATAAATGTCAGAGGTTGGATGGGCCATAGGGTTTAGAACATCCAGTCTAACATCCCTCATATTTTTAGAGGAGGAAACTGGGACCCAGAAGAGATTCAGTGACTTGCACAAGACCCCACAATGAGTAAATGGCAGGGCCATTACCCTCTGATTTCAAATTCTCCTTTGCTACAACACTCTGCTTCCTAAAGACTCTACATTCAGGTGACGAGCAGTCCTGTGGCTCTTATGTGCACAAGAGTCTATGAAAGGCAATAGTAAGCCAACTAGTCTCAGAAATCTCCTTTAGAGAGTCATTAGATGCATGTGGTGTAATGGAAAGTGGGCTGAATGTGAAGGTCAGCAGCAGGAGTTCAAAGCCAGGCTTTGGCACTTCCTAGTATTGGCCTTGGGCATGTCAGATCATTGCTCCTGAGCCTAGCAATAATGCTTGCTTCACTGCCTTCCCTATGTGCCTTTGTTGTTCTTCCTCTGGACTGTCCAGCTCTCTACTTAGTTTCCTCATCATTAAGGTAGATTGAGGCAGATCACTTATTAAGGGCACTGTGCTAAGCTAGAGCAGATATAATATGGGGATACTCTACTACCCTGCTCATAAAATTTCTGGGAAAAAAATGGAAAGCATGCAAGCTTTGAAGTCTGAAGACCCAGATTCAAATGCTGACTCTACCTGTGTGAACTGTGTGAATTCAGGCTAGTTACATAACTTCTCTGGGCCTCAGTTCCTTCACCTGCAAAACTAGGGAGTTGAAGTGGGGGGCAGCTAGGTGGTACAATAGATAGAGCATTGGGCTTGGAATCGTACTGAGTTCAAATCTAGACAAGACTCTTAATCCTGTTTGCCCCAGGTTCCTGATTTGTAAAATGAACTGGAGAAGGAAATAGCAAACCACTCCATTATGGGGTCACAGAGAGTTAAATAGGACTGACATGACTAGGCAACAACAACAACGGCCATAAGGTACCTTCTTTAAATTTGTGCTTTTACAATCCTATTGAGGTCCAAGCACTTTGGATCTTGAAACAAAGCCTGAATCTGAACCCAGGTCCTTCTTGAGTACAGAGGAGAAATCTGTTAAGGAAAATCAAGACAGATCTTCCCTTTGGATACAGGAGAGAAGGGAGAAAGGTACACTCCATTCTTCCCCTTACAATAAAGTGAAACTTTGCCATCTGGGAACTGAGCCATATTTTCTCTGCGCCATATTAGATTGATATATAGTGTTTCAACATTTGACGTTCTTTGCTAAAAATTTCCCTGCATCATCATTTTCAGATTTTACTGTAGGATTGAATGAACTTAGAATCAGAAAATCTGAGTTTGGAAAAAAAATTGAATGTTATGTAATAACAACCAAATGACCAAATTTACCCCCATAAAAGGGATGAGAAAATGTACCTTCTTCTCATTCATGGGGAACAATGGAGTTTGGACATTGAATACACTCTCAAACTTAATGGATTTGTTCATTAGTTTAGCTAAGCTGCTTTTAATTTAATTTATTTTTTTTTCAGTTCAATTCAATTTTATTTTATCTTCAGTTCCAGACTAATCTGATTTTTTAAAAAAAATATGTTTTCTTTTATTCTTTGTTACAAGAGATGGCTCACTGATGGATAGGAATAATGGTGGGTGGGGATGTAGGTAATATAAGAACAAAAGGCATCAATAGAATTTTGAAAAGAAAAGATTTGGGCGTGAATCCTTCTTCTGTCATTGTGCAAGTCATGGCACCTTCATAAGCCTCCATTTTCTTATCTGTGAAATGGGAGCAATACTATTTTCATGACCTATCCAACAGGATGGCCATGAATGTTTGATCAAAAATGCCTAAAATGTACTTTGGAGAGTGATATGGGCTTGGATTATAGTTCTATCATTAGGCATCTTTCCTTGACAGGCATTATTCACATAACTGTATCCATGGACTGGCATTTCTCCCTCTTTACTTGCTTAGAGCCAGGCTTTAAAATAATCTGACCATTCAAAGACTACATGGTTAAGAGAGGTTTTGGTGGAAAGAGAAACTTCAGAAAAGGCTCCTCCTGGATCTCTTTAATCATGAGACACCATAGAGATGAAGGAGAGTGAGGGTAGGTAAGCTCCTGCTCACATCTCTAGTCTCCTGCCCAATGCTGCCCAATGGGGGAAAGACCATTGGCTTTGGAATCAAAGGATTTGTGTTCAAATCCTGCCTTCTAGGAGTGAAATTCAGGAGGTCATTTAATTTCCAACATGTGTAGTTTTCTCAGCTGTTGGACTAGATGGTTTCTGAAGTTCCCTCCAACCTTAACACTCTAATCTAATAATTTTGTTGTTGTTCAGTTGTGTCCGCCTCTTTGTGACCCCACTTGGGGTTTTCTTGGCAAATGTATTAGAATGGTTTGCCTTTTCCTTCTCCAGTTCACTTTACAGATGAGGAAAGTGAGGCCAACAGGTTAAATGACTTGCCCTGAGTCACCTAGCTAGGAAGTGCCTGAGGCTGGATTTGAACTCAGGACAAGTCTTCCTGACTCCAGGCCTGGTGCTCTGTGCACTTCATCATTAGGTGTCCCAAATGATTAATTAGATGACTTCAGAAGCTACTTCCAGCTCTTGAGATGCTTTCTTTCTATGACTACATTAGATTGAAGCACCCTCCTTCCCCAGGCCTTAGTCTATGATCACATGATAGTTTAAGCATCTCTCTGGGTAAGCCAGGGCCACCAGAGAGATGTACTTTATGTTTGCAAAGTCTGTCCTTATCATTATCTCATTTGGTCCTCAAAGTAGCCCAGTGCACAAGGTAACTCAGTCCTTCTTTCGACCTCCATTTTATAGAGAAGAAAATCTTAGAAAGTAGAGATCTGCTCAAGCTTCACGTGGCAAAGCTGGAATTCGAACTCAGGGCCACTGACTACAAAATAGTTGTCTTTCTACTACACCATAACTTGTCATCGTCTATAGGCACTCATACTGAATGAAGGGAGAGAGAAAAAATTGTATGATGTTTAATGGATCTGGGGTGGGAGAGGAAAGCTTTTTGGTGTTGATGTTGGGGATGGGGCTCCTATAATTAACTTTAGGTGAGAGACAGTCCTGTCAGATTTATTTATGGATTGATTTTGACAGGGGGAAAGGAGGAGGGGTTTTATAAACTAAGAAATCTTTAATAAAAAAAATTCTAGATAAAAGCTGCCTGGGTAAAATGTTTGGGATCATGCAGCAGAATGCTTAGTTGGAAATGGAAATGTGCATCTGCATTAGAAACCACAAAAAATGTCCATTTTGTCCAACTGAGCTGCACCATTTGCTGAAATATGCTGATTCTTGCAAATAGGAATTTCTTTCTGCTCTGCATTTTTGTCCTCTAAAAAAGATGCAGCCTTCAGTGCACATTGGCTAAAATTATACACATATATACATATATTCACACATATCATGTATATACATATATAAACATAGCTAATTTTACATACATATATACACATGTGATGTACAATGTGTATTTGGCTTTGTATATAGGAATTTGTATCCATATATTTATAAACTATATATAATTATCTGTACATATATTGTACAATATGTATATTTGTCTTTGTATATAGGAATTTGTATCCATATAAACTATATATATATAATTATCTGTACATATATTGCACAATATGTATATTTGTCTTTGTATATAGGAATTTATATCCACAACACCCACTTCATTGTTCCAAACATAGTTGGTACTTAATAAATTTTTACTGTTTGGGTTATCAGTCTATATATCTCTAACATTTCCATCTCTATCTCTCTGGTATAAAATGCATCTAAAGATATATGGAAAGAGCAGTGGCTTTCAACTAAGAGTTTGCAAGTTTAAGTCTTGCCTTTGATATTTAGCTTCCCATGATGAGTCACTCAAACTCCCTGGGTCTCTGTTTCCTTATCTGTAAAATAAGGCAGAAGTTGATTCCTGGATCCCTCTCTTTTATGAGATCTTGTGATACTATGTATAGAATACATCATCTATGTTGTATCTACTTATAGATATATAGTCTATATGTGATATATGCTTTAATATCACTTGTGATTTTAGTAGTTAGTAAGTTTTAGATGAGAAACTCCTACCAGTGCCCTAGGTACCGTCTCTATACCTTAGTGGCTTAGAAAGTTGCCTGGGGTATTGAGAGGTTAACTGATTTGCCCAGAGTCACATAACTAAGTATGTAAAAGTCAGGAGTGAACCCAGCTCTTTCTGACTGTAAGACCAATTCTCTATGCACTATACTATACAGTTATTCATATACTTATGGTTATTGAATGAAAATGGATTTTATTGAGTTATTTCATTCCTCTCTCTATATTATACATATATACACATTCTTATATTTTATATACGCATATGCCTGTAACCAAATATGCAGATATAGAGCTATATCAATGGATAGCTCAAAACAATAAATAATTATCAAACACCTAAATGTACAGGGCAATTTAGTAGGTGTTAGGGATATAAAGTCAAAAACAAAAGAAGCAGGTCCTGTCCTCAGTTCAATAAACCTTTTTTAAAATGTTTACTATGTGCCAGGCTATGCTAATCTCTGTGGATACAAAGACAAAAAATAAAAAGGTAAAATGAAAAAGATCCTGCCCTCAAGGAGCTTACCTTCTCCTAAGGGAAAGAACATTACTTTTTGAACACAGATAAGTAAATACAAAGTATATACAATTCGATGTAAAGTACTTTTAAGAAGGAGAGAATTAGCATCTCTAAGTAACCATGAAAGGATGCCTATAGGGAGTTGGCATCTGGGCTATTATTTTAAAGAAGGTGCTTCTTACAGATGGAGGTGAGGAAGGAGTATATATCATATGTGAAGGCCAGCCCATGCCAAGACCCAGAAGTTGGGGATGGGTTGCTCTCTGTCATTTCTAGAATAAAATATTCTAAAAGTTAAAAGCAGTCAAAGCTCTGTGAAATCTAACTCCCACCTAACTCTGGAATGGTATTTCATATTACTCCCTGTTATTTCTTCACTATTCTGGTCAAACTCATCCCCTGAAGATTTCTAAGTAGTCTTGTAAGATGATCATATTTTTGTTTTAGGAAAATCAATCTGTCAACTGTAAAAATTTAACCTAGACCCAGTCCAGTCCTAAATAGTTGACCATCCATTCTCAGATTAGCTCTGCTTTCTTAGGAAACCTCTAGAAGTAACCAACAACAACTATAGCAACAGCCAGCACCAACGCTCAAAAAAGCATTTTTTCCTAGGCAATCAGGGGTTAAGTGACTTGCCCAGGGTCACACAGCTAGTAATTATCAAGTACCTGAGGCTGGATTTGAACTCAAGTCCTCCTTGTACCAGGACTGGTACTCCCCCCGGTCCCCAAAGCATTGGATCTTAAGCAGTCATGGGACATCAAGAAACCAAACTCAATGAGAAACAGGGTGGTTCAACAGAAAATTGGCTGAACATGGAGTCAGAGACTTAGGTTCAAATACCAGCTCTTCTATTTCCTACCTAATTGACCTTGGGAAAGGCATTATTTCTGAGCCACGTCTATTAAGGAAGGAAGTTGGCTAAGGTTTGAACTTCGAATTAAAAAAATTATTTCAGAACTTGACAAATCAAACATAAAGGTAAACAAGAAGGAAACAATGGGTCTGAAAAGAAAGCTGGAAAACTTTTTTGGGGATAAAAATGGTGATTAGTGAATGAGAAACTTCAAATTTTTCAGTACCACATTCCACATTTCTAAAAACTGATTACCAGCTGTAATGAGGCAGAAATATTACATACATCCTTTGTAAGCTATAACACAATTAAAGCTGCAATGAATAAAGGAAATACGAACTAAAGATTTAGCCCCAAATGAAGACTAGTTTAGGATTGATATAAGGGGAGAAATGCCAGTCATTTGCATCATTCCAAATCGAAATGAACTGCCTTGAGAAAGTAAGTTTTCATTCTCTGGAATCCTTCAGTGAATCAAAAAGCAGTTATAAAATATCTATTATGTACTGGATTGCACTGGACACAAAGGGACATAAATACAAATGTGAAAATCTCTGTCGTCAAGGATCTTACATTCTTTTGAAGGGTTATAGCATATTTGAGTATAAGTAAATACAGTACGTATTTTAAAAAATGCGAAGTTATTAGGGGAGAGGCTGGCAAATGGGGGGATTTCAGAAAGGTTTCTTTTTTTTTTTTTTTAAAGCAATTGGGGTTAAGTAACTTGCTCAAGGTTACACGGCTAGTCATTTGATTTATGCGTGGGTGCTCATTTTCTGAGGCCGGATCTGATCTCGGGTCATCCAACTCCAGAGCCGCGCTCTTACTCACTGCGCCACCTAGCCGCCCCTTTAGGGCAATTGGGGTTAAGTAACTTGCCCAAGGTCACACGGCTAGGTTTTTGTTTGTGTGGATTAAGTGTCGGAGGCTGGCTCCGAACTCAGGTCCTTCTGATTCCAGGGCCGGCGCTCTATTCACTGCGCCACCTAGCCGCCCCTCAGAAAGGTTTCTTGGAGTTATCACTTGAACTGAACTTTGAAGGAAGCCATGATTCTCAAAAGGTAGAGATGAGGAAGTACCTTCCACACATTAGAGACAGATAATGGAATGGTGTGAAGGAGGCAGATGGAATGCCATGGGCACCAAGAACAGCAAATTGGCCACTGATTAGAGCATCAAAATAGTAGAAGTCTTCGAGGCTGAGTGGCCATATTTTGGATATGTTGTTGAGGGGATCCCTTTTCAGGTGGGGGGGGGGCAAGATTGGACAGGGTGGTCTCTTTGGTTCCTTCCAGCCCTGGGATTCTGGAAGTCTTTGATCTTCCAGCTCTAAATCTGGGATCAAATTAAAATGGTACTCCACCCTTGGCAAGCCAGACTTTGTCTGTCTGCTCCATCATTGGTAAAGTCAGGCTAATAATGCCTAATGATCTCATTTGTGAGGAGTAATTAAGGCCCTGCTAAATGCTTTGAAAGAAGGAAGTGTTGACTAAACTCTCAGTACAGTAATCATCACGTTTTGGGGAAAATGTTGACTTGTTTGGATACTGAGTTCAGAAAACCTTTATTTCCTTCCCTCTATTTTGGAGGCAGGTGCTGTCTTGGTTCCGGCCAACTAATTGCCCAGTAGTTCAGTTCCTTTAAAAAGAAAAGCTATTTTGTCAGCACCAGGCAGCTGGATCATTCCAGGGCCTAGGTCTCCTTTAAAGAGCATCTGATTCAAAACTGGTTGGATGAAGAAGGACCTTGGGGAGATGGCAAAAGACCCAGAGGCAAGAGGAGCTTTTGGCATGAGTCCCCATATTTTGTCTCTCCTTTCTCTCTCTCTCTCTCTCTCTCTCTCTCTCTCTCTCTCTCTCTCTTTTTCTCTCTCTGGCGCATGCGCACACACACATCTTTTCCCCCATTTTTCCCTTTCATCTACTCAAAGTAGGGTGAAAGAAACATCCATTATTCTTCCTCCCTCCTCCAGTAGATTTCTGCAGCAACCTTGCTGACCCCTGGGAAGGAACATACCTTCTCCCATCTGTGCATTGGCCTACTTGATTGCAAAGTGTTAGTGTGAGTGGGAGTTGTGAAGGCAGTGTTTAAAAAAAAAGAAAAACACCACAAGCCCGGAGCATGGCACACCACGTGTTCCTCCTCTCCTGACATTGCACTGAGCCAGATGCTGCTTTCTGACAGAGAGACCCCTGACGGATCTGATGCCTCTGTTAAGAAAATAAAAGAGTGAAAAATGGGTTTCCAGAATATTGGGATGCTTGGATCTGGCTATGTTTCAACATTCACTCAATAAGCACTTATTGAGTAGCTACTTTGTGTAGAGTCCATGGAAGATGGAAATATTCCTGTCCTCAGGTAGCCTGTGTTCCAGTTTTTAAAGAATATGTTTGATATTTCTGCCTCAGGTCACTAGGCATAGGATTTGTTTTAGGAAATATGCTGTGTGATGCTGAAAAATCAGTACATCTTTAGGGTTCCCAGTTAATAGTATATTAAGGAGATGGGGAAAGAAACAATAACCACAGGCATGGGTCTGATGCTGTCACTCCCCTGCTCAGGAAGCTCCAATGGCTCCTCCTTCATAATGTGTTTGGCATTTAAAACCCTTCAAAGTCGTGTTAGCAGATATTTTTCAGGCTTGTTTCACTTTGGGCAACTAGGTGGTTCCATAGTACATAGAGCACTGGGCCTGGAGTCAGAAGACTCATTTTCCTGAGTTCACATCTGGCCTCAGACATTCCTAATTGTGTGACCCTGGGCAAGTCACTTCACCCTGTTTGCCTCAGTTTCCCCATCCATAAAATGAACTGGAGAAGGAAATGGCCAACTGCTCCAGTATCTTTGCCCCAAAATTCCCAAATGGGGTCATGAAGAATCAGATATGACTGAATCACTTCATTTTATTTACTTTTATATGCTCTGCTATAGTCAAATTAGCCTGCCGGCCCCTTAGACACCTCATTCTATCTCCTGTCTTTGCACAGGTTGGTCCTCGTGTCTGGAATACATCTCCTCCTCACCTCTGCCTCTCGGATTCCTCCTTTCCTTCAAAGCTCAGTTCAAACATGACTTCTCTGCTTCCTCCAACTGCCAGAGACTTATATGTGCTCCCTTACCCCCAATACAATATAAGTCCTGAAGGTCAGAGTCAGTTTTTTCTTTTGTCTTTATATCCCCAGCACCTGGCACAGTGACTGGCACATAGTAGGTCCTTAAGAAACATGTTGATTGATAGAAAAGCAACTCACATTTATAAAATATTTCAATATTTATAAGTACTTTCCTTTTCCTGAGGTACAGTAGTAGCCCATATTTTTTTATAGACTAATGCATAAAACCTTTTAAAATTAGGCTCTAGCCTGCCTTTCTCTGTTTATCTGATGCTGTTCCCCGTTATCTGCTCTAAGTCAGCCACACTGGCATGGGGGTTCAGACACACTAGCATTCAGCTACACTTGTCATTCCCTGAACTTGGCATTCTAACATATCACAGTTATTTGCATTGGTGTCTTGTTTTCCTGCTAGACTGTAAGCTTCCTGAAGCAGAGGCCTTGACTCAGTGTAATGCCTAATATTGTGCTCATTGCAAACAGTAGGCCTTTAACAATTTGCTATTGAATTCTTGCTAACAGGACAGTCTATCTCCTGTCTCTCTGTAATTACAAAGGCTGTTCCCTATGCCTGGAATGCCTTTTCTTCTCACATCCACCTTGAAGAATCTTAGCTCCCCACAAAGCTTAGCTCAGTAGCTTAGACCTTTCCTGGTTTTTCTTTCTTTTTTGTTCTTTATAGTCACATGCCCTACCACAGTATCTAGTATATAGATAATGCTTAATAAATGGAAATTGAATTATGAGCTCTGGTTTACCCTTAACTGCCGTGGGCTGCTCAGTGTCCAGCACTTAGCATGATCCGGAGACGTGAATAAGAAATGACCAGGCCATGTGGGTAGTTTAAGGAAGAACGATGAACTCCATTTATTGATCCTCAGGACAAGGTTTTTATACAGCAACTAGACAAAGAAAGGGGACTCAAGTTTTCTTATCATTACCTTAGTCTGTTGTATCCTGGAAGTAGCATGGAATAGATAATTTGATAAGGATTTCTTATCTAGGAGACTAAAGTCTTAGGGTAAGCCCTTTGATCTAGGCCTTATAAGTGTAACCCATATCAAAAGAACTCTGGAGCTGACTTAGTGAAAAGTCGCATCTCGAAGAGGTCTTTGTTGTTCAGATCCACTGATATCAGGGTAATTATCTGAAGTCCTGGCTCAGGCCTCTTTGGCTCCCCACACTTAACCACACAGCTAGTAGGAAAGATGCAACTCCATGTTCCTAACTTGAAGTCCTTTCCTCTCATACCAATTTAATAGCCACACCTTAATTACTCAAACAAGCATTTATTAAGCACCTACTAAATACCAGGCAAGGGGTTAAGTTTAGTCAGGGATTCAAAGAAAGGCAAAAAAACACCATCCCTATTCTCAAGGAGCTCATGGTGTACCTAATAGGAAAGACAACACGAAAACAATTACAGATGAACACAATATAGGTAGGATAAATCAGAACCAATCAGCAGAAGGAAAGTCTTAGCCTTAAGGAGAATGTTTCAGTGGCAACATAGAATATGATAAATGTAAGAGAGGTGCAAGGAAGGTGCGTCAGGAGTCCAGGGGAAGGAGAGATTGTTTCTGACTCATGGAATCTGGTTCATTTGATATTTCTGAGGAGGGGAAGCGTAAAGGGCTGAAAAAGGAAGCTTTGCTCTGGTTTGTTGGTCTTAGAAATGTTGGATTTGCTTTAGCGATCAGGGAACATCTGCTTGCCCTAGGAGTGTCCTTCCTTCCCCCAACTTTGGTCCAGACCTCTGGTGCAGGGGACTCTTGGCTGGAGACTTGCAGATAGGTGGCTTCTCTGTAATTTACAGAGAATTTCCCAGAGTATCGAAAGAATAAGCAATTTACTCAGGCTTACATAGCTAGTGAGTCCTGGGAGGGACTTGAACTAGGCCTTCCTTACTATGGGGTTAGCCTTTTATTCACTGTGCCAAACCCAAAGGAAATTCTAGTAGGTATCTGAATTTCCAAAGAAAATTACAATGAAATCTTATACTTTCTCTCCTCACTCTCACCTCTATCACCATTCTAAACTGAAAGTGATCTAACCCCCCTACTCTCACCCCCTCCCATTTTCCAAGCACCTTGCCCACCCCCCTCCTCTGTAATTAGCAGTTACTTACTACCTGGGTGGTTTTGGCCACATCATCTCTTTGGCCATCCCTTTTCCATCTCTGTGAAATGATGCAGTTGGACTGGCTGACAAGTCAAGACTTATGATCTCATGAGCTCACTTCTTTGAATCATAGTTCTTAGCGTATATATCTTCCCCTACCCTCAACTTTATTAGATTATGCATTTTTTAGAATCAGGGCCTGTCATTTATCTTTCTTTATATCCTCAGTCCCAAACTTGACCCATGGAAAAGCTTTTGTGAATGTCTGCTGAATCGAACATTTATTGAATCTAGAGTCCTCAGAGAACTTGGTGGTATGAGATGGTTAAGATTTCCAGTAATTCAGAAATTAAGGCTTCTATACACTAGGCCTTGTTTATTCTGGCTTTTAAAAAAATGAAAATCTTTCTCAAATGGATTATGTGCTTCCTGAAACAGAATTTAACCTTTTCTTCATGAGTCAGGGTCATGACTAACTAAGAACATGGAATCTAAGATGGCAAGTTAGAAGGAAGATAATGGATGGAAGGAACCTCAGAGGCTGTACAGACTAACCCATAATTTTACAGAGGAGGAAACTGAGGCCCAGAAGGGTCACATGATTTTCCAAATGCCATACAAGTAGTATATAGAACTGGGATTTAAACTCAGGTCCTCTGACTTCAAATCCAGCATTCAATACACTGACCCATACTATGATCATTTAATGTAATTCCTTCATTTTATAAATGAAGAAACGAGGCCCAGAGAATATAGGGGACTTGTCTTAGGTCTCACAACTAAGCAACAAAAGGAAGATAACCCAGGCTCTCTGACTCTGATCCATCCCACTTTCCCATACGCCTTCTGTCACTGATCATTAGAAAGCAGAGATATAACCCTTTAACCATTTATCTCAGATTTAACTTTCCAGGCTTATATGTTTTTCCCCTTCACACACTCTTCTATCCACTACACAAAGAGAACTTTTTTCCTTGTTATGTCAAAAACCTGAGGTTTTTGGAATGATTTTCTTTGGATTGATAAGGTTTTGCTGCATTTGTTTTCAGCTTTATGGTTACAATATATACCAAAAAGAGTTCCTAAAGTTCCAATAATGCTGTCTGTCCTTCAGTGTTCAATTCAGAGGTAGTTTACCTATGTGAAACTTTTGCCTATGTAAAACTCCCCATTTTTAATGGTTTCTAGAGTTTTTCTGAGAAGAGTGGGAATCAAGGGAAGTCTGAAGAGTGTCAATTAACAAGCATTTATTAATCCCCTAATAAGTTTCAGCATCTAAAGACCTGTTTATGGAAGAGGGTTCAGATTCATTCTGCTTAGGCCAAAGAACCAAGAACAAGTGGCACTGAGGCCAATTTTAGTCTTGATGTGGGTGGGGGGAACCTCCTATCACTCAGAGTGACCCAAAAGTGATCTAGGTTCCCTCAGAAAGCAGTAAGTTCAATTCAGAAAGACATTTAAAAAATACTACTATATGCTAGGCAGTGTGTAGGTTCAGAGGATACAAAGAAAAAGAAACAAGAGTAGTCCCTGCCCTCAAGGTGATTGCATTCTACTGACACAATGGACACAAGAAAGGAATGCATTCTGGATATAACAGACATAGGGGACAGACTACCAAGGCATGAAAGCCGGAAGTTTACATTAGTTGCAAGAAGTGGCAAATGGCCCAATTGGATTTGATGGTTCATCATCTGAGGTCTTTGAGCAAGCTGTGTTGGTTGGCATGTTCTTAAGGGGATTCTTATCCATGTAAGGGAAGGACTGGATGACAGCTGAGGTTCCTTCCAGATATAAGATCCCATAATTCTTCAGTTCAATTTCCCTCCCCCCTCCCCTCTACTTAATAGTGGCTGGAAAATATGGAGCCATTCATCCACTTTGATGTTGTTGAAAAATAACAAGCTGATGATGTTCTCCTTGGCAGCTATTAGATCTGGTATTTAAGCTGCAGGGAGCTCCAAAGATCTACCCTTTTAAAAGATATTAAAATTGCACATCCATCTGATCTGAGCTGAAAAATAAAGAAATGTTCCCTTCTACCCATAGCTCTTTAATTCATACCTAAGTTTGTTTCTTGTCACTGTATCTTAGGATGCTATGCCTAGTATTTGAATGAGCTGGGGGAGAGCAGCGTTCCCAAGGGCTCCTGACTGTTTTAATTTTATTTGCTGATTTCTGGGAGAGGAAGAACAATGAGAGGCAGTATGGTGGTGTGGTAGAGGGAGCCAACCTATGTGTCAGAAATGAAGGAGAAGGCATTTCTCAAACCCTCCAAACACTGTGCTAAAGGCTAAGGATGTAAGTAGATGGTGGGGACAGTGCTTACTTTCAAAAAGCAGGGAGAGACAACATATATATTGGAGGGTTCAGTGGCAGGGTACATGGATGGGTCCTTGGGACTATGGGGGAAGATGCAGAATGGATGGTAAGAACCAAGGGTCTTTGGGAGGTATCGGTGGGGTACATGGCAATGCCTGGGAGTTTGATGTAGTAGGTTAGGTGGTAAGGTCAAGTGGGCCAGAATCTATAGGGGCACTGAAGATGGTAAAACCCAGTTGTTCTCCATCTTCCTGGAAGGATGATAGTTATAGCGATACCCTATTCATCTAAGTGGTATAAACGGCCATGACTTCTGGGAAAGGGGTGTGTGTGTGTGTGTGTGTGTGTGTGTGTGTGTGTGTGTGTGTGTGTGTGTGTGTGTGTGTGTGCTTGAGGGAATTGTTCACCTTTCAAAAGGGTGGGCTTGAGGGCTACAATGGAATGAAGATTCTGGATTTCTTCCCCCAGAGGTGGTGATAGGGAAGGGTCAGGAGGCAGTGACTAACAAGGTTAAGAAAGCAGAAGGGAACAAAATTGGATGGGATTGTAGTGGGGTTGTGGAAGTACTCCTTCCACTACTTTCTACTTCGAAGACACAAGCCAAGTTCTAGACCCAGTTAGCTGACCTAGCATTGAAACCAATTCTTTGAGCCTTAGTTTCTCCACCTGTGGAATGGGGGATGGGGAAGAGGGGGTAAGACTAGATGATTCAATTCAGTTCCATTAAGGCTGATTAAGGACCTGCTACCTGCAAAGCCTATCCTGATAATGATCTCTAAGTTCCTTGCTGGAAAGAGATGATCCTGAAATCCAATAAATATGGTACCTCCAAGGACAGCACTCCAAAGCTCACCAGGAAGTCTGTCCTGTGGAAGCTCCAACAGCATCTCTATATCACAGAGTTCAGTTAATTCTAAGACTCCTTGATTCAATTTCATCAGTAAGGGAAATCTGTCTCAGAACTGTGGCATCTAAGGGGAGACAAGGAGCTAATCAAGGAAGAGAGAGGAGAGAATCCATTCCTCCTCATCACCCTGCTTTGTTTATTTCAAGAGAGCAGGAATTCAGGCTGAATGAACAAATGAATGAATGAAAGAATGAATACATTTAAAAAAAAACATCTTTATGTGCCTACATGTTCAAAGCATGAGAACAGGGATTTGCATGGTGGGTGGTGGATGGGAGGAAGGACAGAAAAGGAAAAGGCTAAAAAGGAAGGTGAGAAAAATGGGGATCTCTTCATAATAACTGGTGTTTGCCTACTGCTTTAAATGCTCAGTTTCCAAAGAGATTTACATACATATCTCAGTTGGGCTCAACGTTGATCTTGTGAAATAGCCACTGTGGGTATGATTATCCTCATTTTAGATGGAGAAACTGAGACTTAGAGAGATTAAACAATTTCTCTACTCCTGAACCTTCTACTCTCTTCCCCCAACTTTCTCTCTTTGCCTAAGGAAAATATAAATCCCCCCAGGCACTTACTACTTGGGAAGATTACTAAAACTCTTTAAACATCAGTTTTTTTCATCAGTGGGACAGCTAGGTGGTGCAGTGGGTAGAATGCCTAGACTGGAATCAGGAATACTCATCTTCCTGAGTTCAAATCTGGCCACAGACAGATTAGCTGTGTGACCCTGGACAAGTCACTTAATCTTGTTTGCCTCAGTTTCTTCATCTGGAAAATGAGATGTAGAAGAAATGGCAAACCACTCCAGTATCTCTGCCAAGAAAACCCCAAATGGGGTCATGAAGAGTCAGACAGGACTAATCAACAAGAACAACAGAAAATTCTCTTCTGTAAGCTAGGGATGATAATCATAGCACCTGCCTCTTGGGGACAGTTGTGATGACATAATGAAATATTGCATACAAAGTGCTTGCAAACCTTAAGACGCTATCTAAATACCATTTGTTATTGTTATTAATTCAGGCTAATATCTCTGCAATTATCCTGTCCTGTGACTTGTGATAAGTCATTTTACCTCACCTTCAGTTTCTTTGGTTGTAAAAGAAGCAAAATGGACTCAGTATCATCAGAGTCCCTTCTAGTTTGAGATCTATGATCCTATGACCCCTTTGAGACTCAGTTTTCTTATTTGTGAAATGATGGGATTGGCCTTGATGAATTCCCATGTCCTTTCTGATGCTAAAGCTATGACCCTATGACCCAATGCATGCCAGTGTTTCAGATGGTGCCCCTTGCTCAAGAGACCCCCCCAATTATCCATGATTTCAAGTGGTCAAATGCATTCCTTCTTTAAATGAGGAAACAAACCTCACTACTATTTCCCCCCAGAATTTGTTTATTTACTTTTAGTTTGCAACATTCATTTCCATAAGATTTTGATTTCAAAATTTTCTCCCCATCTCTACCCTATGCCCCACTCCAAAATGACATGCATACTAATTGCCTCTTCTCCCAGTCTGCTCTCTCTTCTATCCCCCCATTACTCCCCTTTCCCCTTACTTTCTTGTAGGGCAAGATGGACTTCTATACCCCATTGCCCATATCTCTTAATTCCTGGTTGCATGTAAAAACAATTTTTTAAACATTTGTTTTTAAAACTTTGAGTTCCAGATTCTCTCCCTTCTTCCTTCTTCACTCACCCCCATTGAGAAGACAAGCAATTCAATATAGGTTATGTATGTGTAGTTATGCAAAATATTTTCATAGTAGTCGTATTGTGAAAGACTAACTATATTTCCCTCCATCTTATCCTGCCCCCAATTAATTCTATTCTCTCCTTTGACCTTGTCTCTTCGAAAGTGTTTGCTTCTGACTATCCGCTCCCCCAAACTGCCTTCCCTTCTATAATCCCTCCCTCTTAGCTCCTTCCCCCCTACTTTCCTGTAGGGTAAGATACTCAATTGAGCGTGTATATTATTCCCTCCTTAAGTCAAATCCAATGAGCACAAAGTTGACTCATTCCCTTTCATCTCTCTGCTCTTCCCCTCCATTGCAACAGCTTTCTCTTGCCTCTTTTATGTGAGGTAATTTTGAGAAAAGTCTCCTGAGTTACAAATATCATTTTTCCATGTAGGGATGTAAATGGTTCAACTTTAATAAGTACCTTATGGTTTTTCTTTCCTGTTTACCTTTTCATGCTTCTCTTGATTCTTGTATTTGAAAAACAAATTTTCTGTTCAGCTCTGGTCTTTTCATGGAGAATATTTGAAAGTCCCCTATTTCATTGAATATCCATATTTTCTCTTGAAGTATTATACTCAGTTTTGCTTGGTAGGTGATTCTTGGTTTTAATCCTACCTCCTTTGACCTCCGGAATATCATATTCCAAGCTCTTAGATTCCTTAAGGTAGATGATGCTAGATCTTGTGTTATCCTGATTGTATTTCCACAATACTCAAATTGTTTCTTGTAATATTTTCTTGTAATATTTTGTAATATTTTCTCCTTGACCTGGGAATTCTGAAATTTGGCTACAATATTCCTAGGAGTTTTCTTTTGGGGTTCTTTTTCAAGAGACAATCAGTGGATTCTTCAATTTCTATTTTACCCTCTGGTTCTAGAATATAGGGGCAGTTTTCCTTTATAATTTCTTGAAAGATGATGTCTAAGATCTTTTTAGATCTTGGCTTTCATGTAGTGCAATAATTTTAAAATTATTTCTCCTGGATCTGTTTTCCTGGTCAATGGTTTTGTTAATGAGATATTTCACATTGTCTTCTATTTTTTTCCCCATGCTTTTGGATCTGTTTTATAATATCTTAACTTCTCATAAAGTCACTAGCTTCTATTTGGTCCATTCTAATTCTGAAGGAGTTATTTTCTTTAGCGAGCTTTTGGACCTCTTTTTTCCATTTAGTCAATTCTGCTTTTTAAGGCATTCTTCTTCTCATTGACTTTTTGGACCTCTTTTGCCATTTGAGTTAGTTTATTTTTTAAGGTGTTATTTTCTTCAGTATATTTTGGGTCTCCTTTAGCAATCTATTGACTTGTTTTCCATGATTTTTCTTACATCACTCTCATTTCTCTTCCTGTTTTTTTCCCTACTTCTCTTACTTGATTTTCAAAATCCTTTTTGAGGTCCTCCATGGCCTGCAACCGATTCATATTTTTTAGAGGCTTTTGATGCAGGACTTTTGACTTTGTTGTCTTCTGGTTGTATATTTTATTCCTCTTTGTCACCAAAAAAATTCTATAGTCTAATTTTCCCCCTCTATTTGCTCATTTTCCCAGTCAATTCCTTGACTTTTGAACTCTTTGCCAAGGTAGGACTCTGCTACTAGAGTGAAGAATGCTTTGTCCTAAATTTCTGGGGTTTGGTGTAGCTATTGGCAGAGCTACTTCTAGGCACCTGTAAATTTTCAGTTCTTCTAAGGTGATATGATCAAAGGAGAGTATTTACTCTTCTCCTGGTATGTGCTCTGGTCTGTGAGTGACCACAAGCTCTCTTTTCGGCCTCAGAACTGTGAGAAGGGCTCCCTCTCCACAGCTGCCACAAACTCTGCCATGCCAGAATTCTTCCTCACCCCATAGACACCATCTAAGACTGTGACCCAGATCCAAGCAGGGCAAAACAAGAGAATTCTGCCTCAGCACCAGCAAAGAGATCCCTGCAATTGCCCTCTGATCAGCCACTTGATTCCCCCCACCTTCTGTGGGCCTAGAGATCTGAAAGCAGCAGCAGCTACTGGTCTGTGCCAGCACGGCCCATGTGGGACTGCACTCCACTCCCAGCCCAGTGTGATAGACCCTTCCCATCAGCTTGCCAGGCTGTCTTCAGCTAGAGATGTGTTTCACTCTGTCATTTTATTAGTTCTATAGCTCTAAAATTTGTTTAGAGTCATTTTTTACAGGTATTTGGAAGTGATTGGGGGGAAGAGCTTAAGCAAGTTCTTGCTTTTACTCTGCCATCTACCTCTACATTTTTTAAAAAGAAATTAAAACCACCCCAAACAATGGTTTCCTAATTGTGGAAAACTGCTCCGTTAATGCTGAGAACTCATTTACAATTCTGCTATTAAATGGTAGACCATTTTTATTGCTTTATATTCCCTTAACAAATTTATTATGTAATTACCCTGCATAACAGCATCGTTTGAAGAAGTAAAGTTGAAATAAGGCACTGATTTCCAAATGCTTCCTAGTCTAGGCTTCTGAGATCTATGTATCTGAAATATAGGGCAGGTTTTCTTTTGTGAGCAACCTGGGCTGAGGGAAGAGATTAGGGAGTGTTTCTGAGATGAGATGGCTTAGATTTTTCCCCACCAGAGCAATAGCCTGTCAGAGAGAGAGAGAGAAGGAGATGGTGATCAAGGTCCCCACAATGCTTTCTTGCCATTTGCAAAGAGAGAGATCCTCAGTACAAGATACAAAGATATTTGTGCCTGTGGTCTGCATTATTAAAGCTATTGCCATCCTTGGGCTCAGCAAGGAAGGAGAAGGCATTTGGAGAAATCCTATCACACTGTCAGCTGAGAGAACTGTGGATAGTTAGTCTGGAGAATCACTGACTTTATATGGCATTTTAAAGTTTGCAAAGTATTTTATATATGTTAATATGTCATGGGAGCCTCAGAGCAACACTACAAAAATATTACTTCTCTGATGACTGTTGCTACTGAGGCAGCCCAGAGTCAGGAAGACTGAAGTTCAAATACACCCTCAGACACTTCCCAGCTGTGTGACCTGGGGCTGGAGTCAGGAAGACTTGAGTTCAAATCTTGCCTCAGACACTTACTAGGTTTGGGACATGGATAAGTCACTTAACCTTGATTTGTCTTCATTTCCTCTACTGTAAAATGGGGGGCGGGGATAGTAGCACCTTTTCCCCAGAGTTGTCTTGTGGATCAAATGAGATATAATCATAAAGTGCTTTGCAAACCTTAAAGGTCTATATAAGGAGTCCCAAAAGTCTTAGTGCCATTTTAAGGTATTAAAAGCTTAAGGACTTCTGGAACACTCCATATAAATACCAGCTATTTTTATCATCATCATCATCATCATCATCATCATCATCATCATCATCATCATCATCACCATCACCACCATCACCACCACCACTACCACTGTCGTCATCACTGTCATTTTTCAGAAGGAAGAATTGAAATTCAAAAAAAGTTAAAGTGATTTGCCCAGGGCCATCCATATAGCTAGAAAGTCAGAGGGAGCATTCAAGTTTACATTTTTCAAATTCTAGGAAAAGTCTTCTGATGACTGGCAGTATCCAAAAAGTGGAAGGGGCTACTTTCATTTGTGGTAAGTGTTCCACCCCTAGAAGTTTCCCTACAGATGTGGGTAGACAACTTCTCAGGATGTCACAGAGGGAGGGGCCTGAATGGTCCCTGGGGCAGGGTTGGGGAGACTGAGAGCCTTTCATCACTGGTTGAGTGACTTTTAAGAGCTGCTTCTTCTGACCACAGAAACCTGGAGAGCTTCCTAGGTCAAGATGAGAAAGATGCTTATGGTCAAGGGCCCAATCACATTGTACCCACTACTTTTACTAAAAGTAAGGGATATGGAACTTGTTTCCCACAAATCACAAACCTAGAGGTTTTCTCAGAGAGGTCAGATTTTACCTGTCTAGGAATGATATTTGGGGCATTGGGTTGGGTAATATACTTTTTAAAAAAGAGAATTCATATCTATATATCTATTTAATCTATGATTTATCTATACCCATCTACATATACCCACGTATTTATATATGTATACATAGATGTGAATATAAAGTGCAGAGCACTATATATTGTGTATATATGCACACATATACACACATATATATGTGTATATGTACATACACCCCCCCCCCCCACATAGATATTCATATATACACACATTACTTTGCAACTCTTAAAATGATATAGAAATGTTAAGGATTGGGTACTGACCATGTAATTTCATTAGTACTGGGAACTCCTAGGTAAGGAAATTTTCCCCAGCAATGCAACCCCTCTATTGTAACTTATATGCCTGGAGAGCTGCCTGGGGCACTGAGAAGTTAAATAATTTGCCAGGATCACACATCTGGGATGTGTGTCAGGACTCAACCCGAGTCATTCTGGTTCCAAGGCCATCTCTCCATCCACTAGGTCATATTACCTCCATTCATATGCCAGTCAACCAGCATTTATTAAGTGCCTACTATGTGCCAACTACTGTACTAAGTGCCTGGGATTCAAAGAAAGGTCAAAAATATAAAATTTTCTTCTTATTAGTATTTCTAATGATAATAGACGCTTGAAGGGACAACACTATTTCCTTTTTGCTTCTTGGTTTACTTGTGAGGATCTATTCCAGAAAGGTCTGTGTATGCTCTGGGTAAATAAAAGTGTATATTTAAAGTTATAGATCTAAACCTACAAGTGGTCTCAGAGGTCACTGACTGAATCCACTCCCTTCATTTTACAGAAAAGGAAACTGAGGCCCCTGAAGTTTAGACAGAAAGGTCAAATGACTTGTCAGTCATGCAAGAAGCTTTCATTAAGTGCCTACTGTGTGCCGGGCACTGTGATAAGCACTAGGGTCATACAACTAGTAGGTACCTTAGATGGCATTTGAACCCAGGGTTTCCTGCAACCTGGGCCCAGACTGCACTGCTTCATTTCCTCCAGCCCCTTCCTTTGGTGCTTTATGACTTTGTAGGATCCATGATCTTTCTAATGTTGGACCCCCTCTTCCACAAATCAGAGTCTCAATAAGACTATATGATTTTTATCTTTGCTTTTCCATAATGGACACCTCCTCCTGATCATCACAATACCTTGTGAAGTCCAGCTGGGTGCTTGGATTGTTCCTCAACCTGGGTCTTTACTACAGGGGTGCCCACTTCTTCTTACTTTCATATAGTACTTAATGATGATGATTGTGGTGATAGCTGGCATTTTTATGACACATACTATGTGTCGGGCATTGTATTACACACTTTAAAATATCTCATTTGATCCTCAAAACAATTATGATCCCCATTTTACAGATGAGGAAACTGAGGCAAACAAAGGTTACGTGACCTGCCTAGGATCACATAGCTAGTGTCTGAGGCCAGATTTGGACTAATGTCTTCCTGACTCCAGGACAAGTGCACTACCCACTGTGCTGATGATGACCTCTGCACTGCTACAACCCTGGCCTCCTTCTACCTTTCCAGTCTTACACCTTACTTACTCCATCCTGTGTTCTGTGATCCAGTGACACTGGCCTCCTGGCTCTTCTTCTAACAAGACCTTCCAGCTCCTGACTCCAGGCATTTTCACTGGCTGTCCCCCAGGCCTGGAATACTCTCTCTCCTCATCTCTATCTCTTGGCTTCCTTCAAGTCCCAAATAAAATTCCTCCTCCTCCAGGAAGCCTTTCCTGATCTCTTTCGATGCTTGTGCCTTTCCCATAAGATCATCTCCAATTTATCAGGCCATCAAGTATAACACACTGCCATCTATTTAAATGCATCACATATCTTTTCATCACCCTTGTGCTGAATACATTAAGTTCACTCATTTGACATGGGGAAGGTGTGGTTAGAGAGGAATTAGTTTGACAAAGGTGTGAAGGTGTTAATGTATTACCATCATAATACCAATCAAGGGAGTCATGATAGCCAAAGAGTAAATAGAATCTATGGCCGCCATTAAGGGATGCAGGTTATTTAGTATTATGGAGGTGACTGTCTTATTGTTCTCTGCTCTACTCTCTCCTCTTCTTCATCTCCTATCAGCCACTTGAATTCTAAACCATCTCCTCTTCCTATACTTCTGTCTGGCATGAAGGACAAGTGGCCCCATTCCATTCTGTCTTCTCTAGCAGACTGCACCCTCTATCATTCCCATTCCCTCACTTATATTCAATCTCTCTCCGTCTATTGAGTGCTTCCCTGTAGCCTACAAACCTATGTCTTTGAGTGCTTCCCTGTAGCCTACAAACCTATGTCTTTGCCATCCTTAACAACCCTTCATCCATCCGTTCATCCCTGTTAGCTATTGTCACATATCTCTTCCTTTTTGTGGCTAAACTCCTTGAGAGTGCAGTCTATAACCAATGCCTCCACCTCCTTTCCTCTTTTTTAAAGCTCTCTATAATCTGGCTTCTGACCTCATCATTCAACCAAGATTGCTCTCTCCAAAGTTACTGATGATTTCATAGTTGTTAAATCTAATGGTCTTTTCTCAGTCCTCACCCTTCTTGCCTTCTCTGTAGCCTTTCACAATGTTTATCATCCTTTTGTTCTTTGACACTGTCTTCTCTCTAGGTTTCCATAACACTACTCTCTCCTAGTTCTCCTACCTATATGACCACTCCCTTTCAGTCTCCTTTGTGGATCTTCTCCCAGGTCATGCTTGCTAGTGGTGGACATTTCCTAGGAATTTCTCCTAGACTATCCTTTGTACTTCCTCTATAACATTTTGCTGGATGACCTCATCAGCTCTCATGGATTTGATGAACATCTCTGTGCTGATGATTTACAGATCTAAGGATCCAGCCTTATCCTCTCTCCTAATATCTGGATTCACATTTCCAACTCTCTTTGGGACATCTACAGCTAGATGTCCCATAGAGACTTCTCAAACTCAATATATCTAAAACTGACCCCATTATTTTTCCTTCCCAAACGTCCCCCCTCTAAGCTTCCTTATTACTATTGAAGACAACATTACTCTCCTGGTCACCCAGGCTTGCAAGCTAACCATCCTTGTTTCCTCACTCTCTCTCACCCCACATTTGCATCTGTCACCAAGGCCTGTCAATTTTATCATCATAACATCTCTGAAAATTGGCTCCTTGTCTCCTGAAGCAAGTCCACCACTCTGGAACAGGTCATGCATTACCTCACCCCCATAGTACTGCAATTTTCTGCCAATTGGTCAGCTTGTCTCAAGTTTCTCTTCATTCCAGGTCATTCTCCACTGAGTTTTTAAAATGATCTTCCTAAAACAGAGGTAGAACTATCATTATTCAATAAACTCCAGTGGTTTTCTATGACCTCCAGATCAAATAAAATCTTCTGTTAGGTTTTTCAAACCCCCCATAACCTGCTTCCCTCTGACCTTTTCCCTCTTCTTACAATTAACTCATCTCCACATGCCATAATATAGCAATACTAGTATCCTTGCTGTTTCTTGCATGAGTTACTCAATTTCCCAGTTATGTGCATCTTCACTGACTGACTGTCAGGCCCTCATTTTTTCCCTCCTCCTGTCTACCTCCCAGATTTTCTGGCTTCCTTCAAGGCCCAGCTAAATCCCCTTCTACAAGAAGGCTGTCTTGATTCCCCTTAATCCTAGTGCCTTCCCTGTGAGATTATGTCCATTTTATCTTGTACATCTTTTCTGTACAGAGTTATTTGCATGTTGTCTCTTATTGAACCATGAGTTCTTTGGGAGTAGGTACTGTCTTTCTTTGTACCCTCAAGGCTTAACATAGTGCTTGGCACATAGGGGGAACTGAACAAATGCTTATTTTCTGGCTATTGACTGACTAGTTTCTCTAACCAGACCATATCTGTAGGGAACTCAAAAGTATTTAGATTGGGGAACCACGTTTTAGGAAGAGTATTTTTGAGTTAGAGAACATCTACAGAATAGTGACCAAATGGGAAAGTGAAAGTGCTGGAGATCTGATTAACCTAGAAAATTGATCAAACAAGGAAGAAGTGGCTCACGTGGGACTGGAACTCAGATCCTTTGCCTCCAGACCAATGTTCTTTCCTTAAAGGCTTAGAGAATTGCCCAGGACACTGAGGGATTAAATGTCATAGCTCATTAAGGTACACTATATGAAAGACTGAAACCTTCCTCACTCTAAGGTCAGACCTTCCTTGGGCTACTCTGTATCTCTGTATTTTCCTTCTTTCTGGCAGACTCAGTAATGACTCAAGCTGTAGTCCAGTGCTGTTCATCCTTCTTTCCCCCACCCCACTTTGTGGAACATGAGTGCACATCACTGGAAATCCCAGAGCAAAGGCCACATGACCTTTGAGTCAAACAGCACTAGGAATGCAGAGAGAAAAGAAGAGTCTTGCCCTGCAGAAGCTTTCATTAGAATGTGAGAGATAATGTACCTAAAGAAGGTCCATATAGAGCAGATGGAAGATAATTTAGAGGGAAAGACATTAAAAACTGTGAGGCTCAAGGAAGGATTCTTGTAAAAGGGGGTATTTAGTGGAGCCAGGGATTCTGAGAGGTGGCATTGAGGAGAGAGAGCATTCCCACATGGGGGACGGCCAATGCAAACATGAGAGATGGGCTGTCACATATGAGGAAGAGTAATGTATGACTGGGTCATGGTGGGAATGGAGGGCAGCAATGTTTAATGACTAGAAAGATAGGAAACTGTAAGGCTGTCAAATACTAAAAATGCTAAATAAAAGTAATAGGGAACCATTGAAGTTTCTTGAGTATGGGAGGGACGATGGTCAGATTTGAACTTTAGGAAAATCACAGTAGGATGGGAAGCACACAGAATTCAATAGGAATTATGAGAACTGGAACTCCATCTTTCTCTCAAAGTGTCACTACCGTGTAAAGCTGTCCAGAGCTCCTACGCTATTCTGGAATGAAGAAGGGAGGGAAGAGTGTGGAAGTGGGGGCTGGGAGGGAGCAGTCACTGTGGAGATGTGTTCAGCAGAGACAATAAACGATATTGTTTCTGCCTTAGGAATTCCACTGTTGAAGCTAATGCATTTATTTATGTCAGATGCCATGGTTCCACCACCACGAACATTATGAATTCTTCTCGAGAAGCCCCGAGTGAAATCTGCCTCCCCTGGCCTGCCTTTTAATATGTTATTGGAGCATCCGCCAGCTTCTACTTCCACGTTAACAAGACCCGACTTTGTGGATCATTTAATATTTATCCAAAATATTTGTTACAAAAATAATGACATAATCACTCAGTCCCTGGGCCCGTCGTGGTCCCTTAAGCACTTCAAGGATTTGAAAATCTACATTTTCTGAATATGCTGTCTGCTAAAGGAATACATTTGGGAACAGGGATTTCATGCCAAAATCATTCCGCCTGGTGCATGATAAAAACACTGAGCCTCTTTCTTTAGCTTTTGTTGGGGCCTACAGTAGAGAGAGGTTTTTTTTTAAATGGATGCCCAGGCCAGGGACATACAGTACCCCCTTTGTTCTGATATTGGGCATTGAGATTCTGGACCCTGAGTTCTTCCCCTACCTCCCCTTTACTGTTCTTCCTCCCCAAAGTGATCTACCCTGGAAAGTCATGTTTTGCCAATAAGTCCTTGGCTCCAGCTTGTGTCTCCTCCAGTTAAGTCCAGGAGAAGTTAATAAGCTGTTTTCTTCTTTTCTCCTGGGTAAAGGGCACTCTGACTGGGGCCTTCCAATAACCCTATCTCTCAGGGCCGTGACCAGCTGAGTAATTCAAAAAGGGATGCAAATGACTGCCAGTGATTCCCATGTGTGCTGCGTTCCATGTCTGCTGCGATAATAAAGGTGACAATCCTAGCATTTATACAGCACCTCAAGGTTTGCAAAGCATTTCACTTACATTACTTCATTTTATCCTCATAACGACCTTGGGAGGTAGGTGCTATTATTATTTTTATTTTACAGATGAGAAGACTGAGGCAGATGAGGGTTAAGTGACTTGCCCAGGGTAACACAGCAGTTAAATGTCTATGACTGGATTTGAACTCAGGTTTATCTGCTTCATCCACTGAGCTGACTGAGCAATGTGGGGAAGGATAACTTACTGAGGACTAGAAAGGACTGGGGTCATTGGATCACAATGTTCCCCTGAAGTGAAAATCTTTGGCCCATTTACTGATATCTAAGGCTCAACAGCAAGGTGACTATTTGGATCAACAGATGAATTAGGAAGTAGTGTGATACAGTAGAAAGACAAATAGACATGGAACTTGAGGACCTGTGTTCAAATCCTACCCTTGATACTATCTTTGTGACTTTGGGAAATCATTTTATCATCTTGGTTCTCAGTGATCTCCTCTGTAAAAATAGGCAGAGGGTGTATTATACTAGATGTCCTCTGAGATACATTTCAAGTTCCACATATGAAGGTCTTAGCTCTCTCTCTCTCTCTCTCTCTCTCTCTCTCTCTCTCTCTCTCTCTCTCTCTGTGATGGCAGGCTGGTGAAGCCTATAGATGCCTTCTCAGAATCATACTATTAACTGCATAAAATAAAATACATAATATTACAAAGGAAACCAATAATATTGAGCTGCAGCAATTAAAATACTTTTTAAAAGCTCATGCATCCCAGGTTAAGAGGCCTCATACTAGCTCTAGGACTCATGTGACTTTTCTGGGCTTCATCTGAAAGATGGGGGAAGGGGTGACAATACATTCGATGGCTTCTGAAGCCCTTTCCATCTCTAGTTTTCAGACTGAATAAGCCTAGTACTTCATGAGCACAGTTTGGGGAGGGATGACTGCACAAAAGAGGTTCGTTTGAAAATGATCTAGGGAGAGCTTCATTCTAAGTCCTGTCTCTCTCACCCATGAGCCTTGGCACCTTGGACAGATCCAAGGCAGCATATTTTCCAGTCGACAAATGAAGCTGGTGTGACTTACCCCTACTGAAATGAATGACTGAATCACTGCCCCAAGCAGGTAACTATATAGCCATGGGAAATCTTGGCACCTTAAGGAGAAAGCGATACACTGTGTTGAAGGTTTGCCTAAAGCAAAGCTGAGGTGGATGGTTTCCTTCTGACATACAGAGCCCTTTGTTTGTCCCTCTAGGACACTTCCTTCTGACACAAACTTTCTCTAGATCCTGTTATCCCCTGTCAAAATTTCAGGATGAGGATCTATTAAAGTTATTCATTTAAAGAGAAGCAGCTGGATGGTACCATGGATAGAGCATTTAGCCTGGAGTCAGAAAACTTGCATTCTAATCCAGCAGAAGACATTTACTAGCTTTGTAGCCCTAAGCAAGTCACTTTGTTTGCCTTGGTTTCCTTATCTGTAAAATGGGAGTAATAACAGCACTTACCTCCCAGGGTCATTGTGAGGATCAAATGAGATAATAATTGTGAAACACTCAGTGCAATGTCTTATATAGATTAAACACTGTATAAATATTACCTTCTCCTCCTCCTCCTCCTCCTCTTCCTTCTCCTTTCTCTTCCTCCTCCTCCTCCTCCTTTTTCCTCCTCCTCCTCTTCCTCCTCTTCTTCCTTCTCTTTCTCCTCCTCCTTTCTCTTCCTCCTCCTTTCTCTTCCTCCTCCTCCTCCTTCTCCTTTTCCTCCTCCTCCTCTTCCTCCTTTCTCCTCCTCCTCCTTCTCCTTCTCCTCCTCCTCTTCCTTCTCTTTCTCCTCCTCCTTCTCCTCCTTCTCCTTCTCCTCCTCCTTCTCCTTTCTCAAGGTTGTTGTGAAGATCAAATGAGGTAATATTTGTACAAAGTACTTAGTATAGCACCTGGCACATAGTAGGCACCATCTAAATGCTTATTCTCTTCAAAAGGATTAATGACTAGAATCACAGACTTTGAGCTAGAAAGGACCTCAGAGGCCATCTAGTTGAATACCTTCATTTTATGGAGGAGGAAACTGAGTCTGAGAGCAGTTGTGACTTGTCCAACCTCATACAGATAATGAAATGTCAGAGCCAGATTTGAACCCAATTCTGCTAACTCTAGATCTAACTCTCCTTTCTGCTACATTAAGCTGTACTGTTGTTTCCAGGAATTATATAGGAAATATAATATGATATGATATGATATGATATGATATGATATGATATGATATGATATGATATGATATTATGAAGATCAAAGTAGGTATGGAGTTATAAGGCTTGGACTAGAGGCCTGCATCTGCCACTTCCTTGCTGGTAAGTCTTTTAGCTTCTCCAAAATCAGTTTCCACTTCTATTAAATGGGGATAATAATATTTGCATTATCTACCCTACATTGTCTTTACAAAGAATAATAAAGATCATTCAGGGAAAATAATCAAACTTCTATGATTTTGAAAAATTATATAAATATAAATAATTGAGAATGTTATTAATTGCATTTTTAAGGGAGCAAAAGTTTCTATGCCAAATTAATTAAACTGTAATTATGGGATTTCAGGCATAAGTGAGGGTTGTTGTTCTTGTTGTGGTTTATTTATATCTATCTCTTTGCCACCCCCATTTGGGATCTTCATTTTTTTTGGGGGGGGAATCTTCTTGGGAAAGATACTAGAGTGGGTTACCATTTCCCTCTTTGGCTCATTTTACATATGAGGAAACTGAGGCAAAAAGATTAAGTGACTTGTCTAGGGTCACACAGCTAGTAAGTGTCTGAGACCAGATTTGAATTCAGACTCCAGGCCCAGTACTCTATCTACGTCACTACCCATTAGATTGGAATATATTACTTGGAACAGAGACAGCCTCTCCCAAGATCATGGAATCATGTCACCAGTCTGTAGGTCAACAAGTCCTAAGTGGTTTTTATGTGTCAGGCACTGAGCTAAGCCAAGTCCCTCTTTTCAAAGACCTCCTCGTCCAATGGGATAACTAACATGTAAACAACTCTGTTCAAATAAGATTTAGACAGATTACAGTGATGTTCATCTCAGAGAAGACACTAGCATCAAGGTGGATGAGAAATGGTTTCTTGTATAAGGTATGATTTTAGCTGGAACTTGAAGGAGGTCAGGGAGGCCAGGAGGCAAGAAAGGAGGGAGAATATTCTAGGCATGGAAGACAGCAGGGGAAAATGACAGAGTTGGGATACTGAGTATCTTGGATACATAACATACTCCTTACTGGGGATGAGTGAAGTGTCAGAAAACTGAAAAAGCAGAAAGGGCCCAGGCTATGAGGGCCTTGATATCTGAAGAGATTTGATCCTGGGGGTGATAAGGAACCATTGACATTTACTGAAAATGGCAGTGACATGGTCAGAGCTATGCATTCAGAAGATCAGGAAAGTGGAGGATAGATTTGTAATGATGAGAGACAAGGCAGAAAGCCCAGTCAGAAGACTGTTGCGATATTCTGGGAGTGAGGTGATGAAAGGACTCCCTAGGGTAGCAGTCATACCAGAATAAAGAGAAATAGACATAGAGAAGAGATGCTGAAAAGGTAAAATCAACAAGACTTGGCAGCAGAGTGGATGGGTGGGGGGCAGCAAGAAAGAGTGAAGAGCTGAGGTCTCCCAGGTGAGTGGAAGGATGGCAGTACCCACAGCACTGATAGAGAGGTTTGGGACGTGGAAAGATTTTATAATGAGTTCACTTCTGGACATGGCAAGTCTAGGTGTCTGTGGGACAACCATTTTGAGGTGTCCAATAGATAGACATGCAGATCTAGAGGTTAGGAAAAAAGTTAGGGTTGGTTAGAATTATCAGCATAGAGAGAATAATTAAGTCCGTGAAATTTGATGAGACCACCAAGTGAAATAGTATGGAGGGAAAAGAGAAGAGGGCCATCTGATTTGGCAATTAAGAGGTCATTGATAACTTTGGAGAGAAGGGTTTTGAATGAATGATGAAATCAGAGACTAGATTCTAGAGTTAAGAAGAAAGAGAGAAAAAAGGAAAATGAGGCATTTACCATAGATTGTCTTCTCAAAGAGTTTAGCCCCCCAAAAGAGAGGAGAGTTATAGGATGATAACTAGGGGGGATGGGTGGATCAAGTGAGGGCTTTTGAGTAGGGGGAAGACGTGGGGAAGATACAGATATATTTATAGATAGTAGAAAAGCAACTAGTAGACAAAAGTGAGGATGGGGCAGCTAGGTGGTACAGAGGATAGAGCACCAGCCCTGGAGTCAGGAGGACCTGAGTTCAAATCTGACCTCAGATAAGGCACTTAACCCCAATTGCCTCAGAAAAAAAAGAAAAGAAATGGGGATAACAGAGGGGGGAATCTCCTGAAGAAAACAGGGATGGAGTTACTTGTGCAGGCAGAGTAATTTACCTTGACAAGAGGTGCCACCTCTTCATATGAAACAGATGGAGGAAGAAATAATGGTCGAAGGCATCCTAGTGACGTGAAATGAGGAATAGAGGCAAGATGGGAGTGCTTGGTGAATGATGGTCACCTATTCTGCCTGGGCATAAAGCCAGTCAGCAGTGAAGGAACCTGTCATCTGATTTTGTTTGTCTCCTGATGACTAAAGATCTCAGAGTTAGGCCTTCCACAGAACAAAGGACTAAGTGGTAGCTGAGGGTATGGGGGCTGGGAAAGTGACCACTCTGCATAGTGGCTGCATGGCATCCTGTACCAGACCCTCCTTGCCCATCTTCACACTGATAGGAATGATGGTGTCTGAACCATTGTCACTGTCTTGTTCTTTAAAATGTCTAGTGACGGAAACCTCAGAACATCCCTCTCCCCATCTGTTAATCTGTAAACAGTCATAGTGGTAGCAGTGGCAATAGATGGTATTTGTACAGTGCTTTAAGGTTGTCAAAGTACTTTACAAACATTATCCCATCGCAACAAGCCTGGAAGGTAGGTGTTATTATTATCCCCATTTTACAGATGAGGAAACCGAGGCAGATAGAAGTGAAATGACTTGCTCAGGGTCACACAGTTAGTAAAAGTGAGATTATTTTTGAATTTAGGTTTTCCTGTTTCTAGACCTCTATTCTCTGCATTATCTACTACAAGCAGTAGTACCAACCACTCCCATTAAACCCTTTAGGGTTTACAAAGACCCATCCTCCCAACAACCTCTTGAGGTTGGGTAGTGTAGATATTATGACTATTGTTTTACAGAGACAATCAGTGAGATTCAACATCTTGACTGCACTCACATAGCTAGGAAGTGTTTGGGGCAGGGTTTGAATCTGACTCTCCCCTTATTGCAAATCCAGTGCTAATACTAAGAAGGGGCAACACAGAGCAATGTGTCTTGGCTGAAACCAAATGTGTTGGAGAGAAAGGGTGAGAAATGAGTGGAAGCTGCAGAGGCAGCTTCAGTCTTGAGGGAAGAGGGAAAAGTCCCTAAGAGGAGAAGGAACCCTGATGTGGGATGGTCTGATTCAGGAAGGATCGGGTTTAATTCAACAGCTTCACAAGCAATCGTTAAGTGTCTCTTATATTGGTGCACTGTGCTGGGTGCTGGGAATAGAAAGACAGAAATGAAATGGTCCTGTCTCTCAAGTGGCTTGTGCTGGTGCTGGTGACAATATGGACACCGCTTTTGAAAAATATGTATGTACGTATATACGTAGTATATGTGTGTTTATGTATTATATATTTTATTTTATATTAATTTATAGTATTATATTTATATCATATATGCATATATTATATATGCAGGTAGAGAGAGAGGAAAGAAAGAGAGAGGAGATGGGGAGAGAGAGGGGAAAGAGAGAGAGAGAGAGGTGGGGAGGGAGAGAGAGAGGGAGGGAGGAGAGAGGAGAAAAAGAGAGAACATTTCTGAAGAGGAATTTTAAACTTTGGAAATTAGGAAAGATGTCTTGATGAGGTAGCTTGGTGGTGTAGGCTAGAGCACTGTATGTGGAGTTAGGAAGACCTGAGTTGGAAGTCTGCCTCAGATACTTGCTTGCAGTATGACCTGGGCAGTGCCAGGTTTTTCTATCTGTAAAATGGGAATGATGATAGCTGCCTCATGGGACTGTTGAAAAGGAGACAACATATAAAGTACACCGGAAACCTTAAGCACTGTAACATGTGAGTTATTGAGCCTTGAAGGGACCTTCAGAGGGTGCCAGAAGGTCACGGTGAGGTACAGGCTGTGGAGCAGTGGATTGCCCCCTCCCTAGAGGGGCTCAAAGGAAGATCGGGTGATCACTGATCAGAGCTGTTGTGCAGAGGCTGCTTCCTGTTCAGGTTAGATCGTCTTTGCTATCCCTTGCAGCTCTGAGACTCTGGGATTTCTATGCCTCTTGTCAACTCCTGCCTTTTTCTTGTCCCTTCCCCCAGCCCTCCACTGCACCAACAAATTTCCACTGGCACCAGCAAGCCCATTGTTCTAAGCACAGGCTGAATCTGGCCTCTAGTCTTTCCTTTTTATATATAGCTCAGTGAAAACAGAAAGGTAGGGCCAGTTGGCACAAGGCTCTAAAAGGGTTTAGGACTGGGATGGACAAGTCATCCAGGCACCAGTCCCAGAAAGCTCTGTTTTCCCCCTTGGCATCCAGGTTAGTGTCGATTGGCATCTGATTGGGTTCTTCTAATTCTGTTCATCAAAGTGGCTACGTGTTTCATGCAGTACAGATGTTGCAGTTGCCGTGGAAACCATCACTATACAGGTTCTCTCCAAATAGAAGAGGAGGGCAGCTAAGGTCCAGAGAGCCAAAGTAACTGCTTTACATGGAGTCTGAAGTGTCCTACATGAATATTGGAGGATGCTTCTCTGGACACCGGAGCCCTCGAAAAGCTCCACTTATAGGAGACAAACTTCATGGGGACTTGCTACCTATTGAAGTCAGTTGATTCCACAGTGCATTGCTTTGCAGTGGTCACAGCTTGTTATCTTTCTGTTGGGGAAGGAGCTATTTAAAATGTTTTGCAAGTCTATGGAAATTGATGAAGAGTGAAAGGAGCTGAACCAGGAGTACATTTGACCTCATGGCCACAAGTATGCAAATGAAAACAACAGGAGAAGCTAGTCAAATGCTGGTAAATTGCAAAGTCCAGTTTTGGTCTGTACATATTGAAACTTCTTCCTTACTTCTTCTGGTGGAGAAGTGAGGGAGAAAAGGTAGGAGATGATGCATACACCTCTAGCCTCTTTGGCTTGGCCATTTTTCTTTGTTGTTATTTTGTTCTGTTTTTACTTTTTTTTCTAGAAAAAGAGTATTTATTCTGGGGTAAAAATGACTCATATAAAAAGCACTCATACAAGTTGCTTTTTAAAAAAAATGAAAGTCTATGGGTCACACACTTGCAGCCTTGCCCCTGATTTAGGTCCTCTCCTAGAAGCACAGGTGTTTAGAAAATAAAAGGACTTCTGAGTGAAAGCCTGGTTTCTAATGGTGATGGAGGCCAGCAAGACAAGAAACTGGATGGTTCCATCATGATCCACAGTCTCTTTACATTTCACTTTCTAACACAAATTTGTGGGGGAAAAAGGAAGAAGGGAGCAGCAAAGGATCAGTAAGGGCATGGCTGAAAAAATCTTCCTGCTCTCCTTTCCTGCCATTTTATTATTTCCTTCTTATACTCAGGCTCCCATCACACTTAATGCTTTGGTTAAAGACACCTCTGAGCTTGGTGTTGGGGTTGGGCAAATCCAGATGGGAAGGGGAGGCAGAGTTTGAATTATAGTGGAATTACACCTTGGAAGAGAAGGGGAGTAGTGTGTGGAATTAAAGTTAGAGGATGTGGGTTTGAGTCTGAATTCTTCCATTTCACCTCTCGTGTGACCTTGAACAGGATGCTGCACTAGAGTATGTCCCAGTTTCTTCCCCTGCAAGCTCTTTGAGGGTAGGGACTATTCACATTGGGCTTTGTATGCTCAGTAGGTATAATGGATTTTTAATAAATGCTTGTTGATTGTTGATTGTGGACTGTTGGATTTGACCAACTATAAGGTTCCTCCCAGCTCTAATGTTCTGTGACCCTTATCCACTCCATCCTTCTAATCCTCCCACCATCTATTTCAACCTGGATGTTGAACCTGATGCCACCATAGAGAGAGAGGTGGGGTCAATATGGGGTTCGGGCATGCTTTGAAATCAGCTTACAGATCTGGCTCAGGCCATTTCCCCACAGAAACATTTTATAGGAAGGAGTCATCAGGCTCCAGGATTGCCTTAGTGTTCTGGGAAGGGGAGAGAGGGGTCTCTCCAGTTTGGGAACAAAGTGTAATGGGGCCAGAGGTTGTGATGGCTATGTTGCATTTCAATTTAATTCATACTAGCAAACATTTATGAAGCAAATGCTATGTGTAAAGCACTGTTCTAGGCACTGTATCACCCTCAAAACTCACTCAAACTTCAGATCATCTTTCACTGGGACTGATAGACCTAAGTACTCAATTCAAAGGTTTGATGTGAATGATCTTAATCTCTGGATGGGGTGGGGGTGAGGGTGTTGTCGAGTTGAGAGACTAGAATTTGTGCAAACCATCAAACTCTTTACTTTCCTCATCTTTAAGGAAAAGGGGGTCAGATAAAGTAATCCAAGTGATTTCCAATGGCAAAGCTCCCATTCTTAGGATTGTAGCTTGAAAACTAGAAGGAGTCTGTCTACAAATGAGGAAACTGAGTCCCAAGTAATGTCTGAGGCCAAATTTTAAGCCAGGTTCTCTGACCAAATACTGTCTTGAGAGATGACTCTCTAACACAGGAATCCTTTCTCTTTTTTTGTATGCCATGCATTGCTTTGGCAGTCAGGCAAAGCCTATGGACCTCTTCTCAGAATAGTGTTTTTAAATGCATAAACTAAATGCTATAGGATCATAAAGGAAACCAATTATATCTAACTATAGTTACCAAAAATTTAAAAAGTTCAGATATCCCAGGTTAAGAACCTTTGCTCTAGGATATGTTATTTGGGGCATATTCACAAGTAAGGAGGGAAGGGAGGGGAAAGAGGTGGGAAGTCTGAAGAACATTTAATGGTCAGACCTGGAATTTACACTTGGACCCTGGCCTTCAGCCAGGGAGACCAGAATTAAAAACCCTTGGATACTATTACTGACTGAACACAATCGAGACTTGGTTCATGGCCTAGGGATGCCAATTAGGGAAAGAAATATGGTTTCAATCTGGGAAGATTCTAAGCTCTCCTGAATATTGGTTTGGCAAGGTGGCATATATCCTTGCCAATGGCCTCTCTGTGTCTTGTTCTATGATTAGATTGGGGACCTTGGGTCTTCAATGAGCTGCTCCCTGGTGAATATGCTCCTTCTATACATTTCAAGGATTGATTCCTAGGATGGAGGCACACCCACTTCTACCAATGTTCTCTGAAACTTGGGTTTCCATAGAAACTAATGTTTATGTTTGTATCTATGTGAACTCCATTTCTATCAGATCTGGCTGAGTGAAACAGCCAGTGTGACTTACTTTAAGATGGACAATCCTGATAGGAGACGAGTCCCAGCCCCTCCCCCTCACCACTTCTACAGAAACATGCCTTTTATCCATCAGACATCATTCACTAAGAAGTCAGAAAAAATTCTAACAGAACAAGAGGAAGGGAGAGAGATTCTCGGGCAGCTGTTTGGGATAGACAGGGAGGAAGGAATCTAATAATGATGGCATGGTCCAGAATTAAAACTAGAGTTCAACAAATAAGAAGGAACTTGATTGGTCTCCTTCCCTGGGGAAATCTATGATGGGATATAGGCATTTAAGTCCTGGACTGTTTTTCAGTGCCACAGGAAAGACATAGCAGTTAAGAGGGACAAGGAGCAGTGCAGGAAAAGGGCTGCCTTGGTCACCACATTCTTTCACATGCCTCGTTTAGAGAAGACTTGCTATTTTCCCATGATCTTCTTAGTAACTCTTAGTCCAGTATTTCATTAAAGTCCTCTGGCAATAATCAATTCCCCCTTTGCAAAAGCCAGGCCACTGTCATTTGCAAGCAATAACAAACGCCTCATAAGTTCAAAGCTAAGAGGAAACTTAGAGACCACCTCATTCAAACCTTCTATTTTATGGGTAAGGACACTGAGACCCAAAGGGTCCATGGGATTATAGATTTATTGCTAAAAGGGAACTTAGAGGTCACTAGCTTGGCACTCATCAAAAGAAGAAGGAACTGAAATCTAGATAAGTAAATGTACTTGACCAAAGTCACACAGATGATATGCAGCACAGAAGGGACTCAATCTCAGATCCTCTGACCGAAATTCATCCCTTTTCTTTTTTTTAAAGCAATTGGGGTTAAGCAACTTGCTCAAGGTTACACGGCTAGTCATTATTTATGTGTGGGTGCTCATTTTCTGAGGCCAGTTTCGATCCCAGGTCATCCCAACTCCGAGGCCGGCGCTCTTACTCACTGCACCACCTAGCCGCCCCAATTCATCCCTTTTCTACAAGGCAGTAGTAAAACAAGGGCTTTTCTAGCTGGAACTCATATCCATCCATGACACCAATGAGGAAATTTGTCTCAGAATTTTTACAGTTGATGGTGGGGGAAGGGGGATGAGATATAGTCTGCATTTCCCACAAGGTACCACTAGAGTAAAGTTGCCATAATAATCGATTAATCAAGAAGTACTTATTAAGCAATAATTCAGTGTTAGGTATATATTTTTTGAAGCTCTGAGGATACAAAGAAAAAGCAAAGCACATTCACGCACACAGTCTCTGCCTTCAAGGGAGCTTATATTGTAATGGGGGAGTCTCTGGATATAAATGGGTAAGTCTGAGCTATACACTGAGTAAAGGAAGGTAACTCTTAATTTGAGATCCATGTACTTTTTTAAAACTGCATTTTTAACTGCATTTCATAGATTTGTAATACAATGGATTTTATTTTATGCATTTAAAAACTTCTTTCTGAGAGGCGGTCCATAGGCTTTCGATCACCGAAAGGGACCAGGACCTCAAAAAGGTGAAAAATTATTTCCTGAAGGGGAAGGTACCAGCAAATAGGGGGATGGGTAAAGGTCCCCTAGAGAAGGAGGTATTTGGCTTGAGTTTAGAATCCAGGGATTTTGAGGGGGTGGTAATGGTAAGGAGAAAGAACATCCCAGGCATGGGGAACAGCTATTTCAAAGGCACAGAGAGAGGAAATGGAGCATCAGAGGTGATAAACAAACACGGCCGGTGTGGCTTCATCATGGAAATACATGGAGGAGAATATAGTAGAAGAATACAGAAAGGTAGGAAGGAGCCAGTTTGTGAAAAGCTTTAAATGCCAAATAGAGGAGGTTGTATTTGATTCTAGAGATAATAGGGAGCCTTTGGAGTTTATAAGGAAATAAAATATCCAGTTTTCTCCCGGACAGCTTTGCAACAAACATGATTGCTAGGGAGGAATAACCTCTAGGTACTTACACTTTCGAAAAGAAAATCATCTTCCATTCTCCAAAGGGGAAGAGTAAACATAATGAATGTTTGCAAAGGACTTTGGGATCCCTGGAAGGAAGGCCTCAGATGAGAGAAAAATACTCCATTGGCACAGAGTTATGGACAGAAGTTGAGATGATCACGGGGCATCATTATGTGCATCTGTGCAATTCTGTGTCTCCCTTCCTCAGAATCTTTTCTGTAATTCTGTTTACCCACCAGCCCTCTCATTTAAAAAGCTTACTCACTGGGCTCATTCTTTCCCAGCAAAAATTTTGGCATTCATCCTTATTAAGCCTGGTTTCACTAAATCCCACCAGTTCTCCAGCCTCTTTTGAATCTCTGTTCTCTGGTGGGGTCCACTGGCTTTCTTCAAATTGTGATCTCTCTCCCTCAGCTAGTCACTTAACCTGTGTTTGCCTCAGTTTCTTCAGCTATAAAACTGGAGATAACAATACCTGGCTCACAGGGTTATTATGAAGATCTAATGAGATACTATTTGTAAAGAGCTTAGCACAGTGTAGGCACGTAGCAGGCATTAGAGAAACGTTTATTCCTCCCCTTCCCCTCTCATTCCCTCTGTCTCCCTCTCCATATCTTCTCTACTAAGACTGGCCTCTCCTCTTCCCTTCCCATCTCCTCTCTTCTTCTCTCTTCCTGTTTCTCTATCATCTTTTCCTATTTTGCCTTATTCTTATTCTCACCTTTCCCCTATTTCTCTCTCTTCTCTTCAACACAACTGTTCATACAGTATGGGAACAGCCATATGAACATAGAAGAGGAATAAATGGGGAGATATGATGGAAGAATGGGGTGATAAAACTTAATGACTATTTAGATAGAGTGAGAGAGCAAGCAGGGCTCCATTTCCCATCCAGTGTTCTATCATTGTGCCACCTAGCTGCCTTCAGGCAGAATGCCTCTCTAGCAATCTGCTGGAGCCTGACATTCTACTGTGATAGGTTTCTTCTCCCTCTCCTCCTCCTTCTCTTTCCCCTTCTCCTTCTCCTTCTTCTTCATCTTCTTCTCTTCCTTCTCCTTCTTCTTCACCAGTTTGATCCCACTGCTTATCAGCATGGAAACTTTGACCTCCACCATTTCTGTGTCAAGCAGGTTTACTTTGCCATATACAGTCTGCTGTCCAGAGATACATTCTACCCCACAATTTTGCCAAGGTTTTGCCCTAAGTGTGGCTGAAATAGCAGAGGGGAAGGTTTGTGTCCCAAATGAGGACAGGATTAAAATATGAAATCTGTTGAATCTGGAAAGATGAAGGTTGGAAGGGACTATGACAGATGTTTATGCAATCATGGAAGAGACAAAAAACACAAGCATGGATTTGTTTCCTACATCTTGGACCTTAAGGACGTTAGGCACATGTGAACACAACCCCAGGAGAATAAAGGAAGTATTTTTAGAACAAATAAAAGGAAATGTAGATTTTTACATTAATAATTCTGTTGTTTTCCTACTAAAGAAGACAGTAATCCATTTACAACTTGATATGTTAAAAGATCACAAATACCTGGAAGTAATCTCAGAGGCCATCGAGTCCAACCTACTTTATTTTACAGGTGAGGGAACTGAGACTGAAGGGCATGAAACAACTGGCCTAAGATCATACTTAATAAGTAATAGAGGGTTTTGGACTGAGCCAGGACTCTTTATACTTTACCAGGCAGCTAGATGCTATCACAGTGGATAGAGGGATGGACCTGGAGTCAGGAAGACCTGAGTTCAAATCTTCCCTCAGACATTTAGTAGCTGTATGAACCTGGGCAAGTCACTTAACCTTTTCTATCTCAGTTCCCCCTTCTATAAAATGGTGATAATAATAGTACCTACCTCCCAGGGTTGTTAGGATCAAAGTATATATATATATATATATATATATATATATACACACACACACACACACACACACACACATATATACACACATGTGTGTATATGTGCATGTACATGTGTATATGTATATGTATGTGTATATATACATGTGGGTGTATGTATACACACATGCATGTATACAGTGTATACATGCACATATTTTATACATATATATGCATGTGTGTACATATATGTATATACATAAATACGTATTTGTATATGTATATAGTGTTTTGCACAGCTTAAAGTGTTCTTTAAATACTAGTTGGGGTTATTGGTGATGGGGGTGGTGGGAGTGATGCATTGCTCTGTTTTCTGTATAAGTCCTAGGGGTATTTCCTAAAGTACACAAAGGTAAAGTGACTGGCTAACACATGTCAGGGATAGGATCTGAATGCGTGCTTTTTGGATTCAAAACCACTACCCTCTCTGCCACCTTAAGCCATACTGTCTTCTCTTAGTTTATGCAATGGGTAGAAATATTAAAAAATTCATTAACCCAAGAGATGATCTTATCTGAAACTCAGAAAAGGTTTGAGAAAGGTTTAGCTAAATTCACAGAGGAAAGAAACATTGCTGGTTAGTAAAAGAAGTTAAGAAATTTTGGAGGGTAATTACCACATTTGCCTTCAATAGTTTAGTGTTGTCTGAGACCAAATCAGTCAATCAATAAACATTTCATAAGTGATTACTGTGTGCCTGGTACCATGCTAAGTATACAGTATACAGAGAAAGACCAAAATGTCTCTAGCCTTGAGGAGTTCACATTTTAATGGGGAAGATATCATGCGAATAATTAGATGTACATAAGATAGAGAATAGATCAAAGGTAATGTCAGGGGGGAAGCACCAGCATATGGAGGGCACCAGCAAGACTCCCAACTGAAATCTGGTGCTGAGACATAGATGCTATATGGAACCTCATTTTAAACATGAGGAAACTGGGGCAGATAGAGGGGGAGTGACTTAGCCAGAATTTGTCATAGGCAGGACTTGAACTAGGTCTTTCTGCCTATAAAGTCAATTTGTCAGACACTGTGCCAACCACTCTTCCTACTAACACTCCTCAAATCAAGTGGGTTTTTATCAGTCTGCAAAGATTGAGGCGAAGCTCACCCACTTTCTGTGGAAAGACTTATCATATTCCCTACCATCGGCATATAGGGCCCTTGCCAGTCATCAATCATGGGCCTGCTCCCTGTGAGACACTCTCTGAATTAAAAACCAACTCAAACTTCAGCCTGTCAGAAGGCAAAGTCTTCATAAAAAACAACTTCACCTCCCATCCCCCAGCCCAGCCAGGAGATTCACTTGGGCGGGGTGGGCAAGAAGGAGGGAGACCGAGGCGAACCCAAGAAGACTGCAGTCCAATCAATAAGGGCCCAGCGAGCCATTGTTATTTAGCATCTTGGCAATTACAGACAATAGCTAAACGTCCATCCAGCTTCCCTCAGAAAAAGAGGCAATAAAGGGACCATTGTCATGGGATCAATATCTCCTAGCTGGGGGAAAAAATCAATACCTTGGCTGTAGTCTGAAGGTAGCCCTTCCTTGGCCCAAGATGTCCAGGTGTGTGTATGGGGAAGGAAGATCCACAGTTAAACTGAGGGGAGCATCCAAAGGTGGAGCCTTGGATGATGATGATGATGATGATGATGATGATGATGATGATGATGAGTGATAGACTTGCAGCACTGGAAGAGGTCTTGGAGATTGCCTGGTCTATGGCTCTTATTTTATAGCAGAGGAAATTGAAGACAACAGAGGTAAAGGAACTTTAAAAAAAAGTATTTTGCAAGCAATCAGTCAACTAGTATAATAACAATGATTAACATTTATATAGCATTTTATATATGTTGAGTCATTTCATCTTCACAACAATCCTAGGAGGTAGGCAGTATTATTATTTCCATAATAATGGGGAAACTGAAGCAAATAGATTTTGTTTTGTTTTTTAAAGTGACTTGCTCAGGGTCACACACCCAGAGGCAGGATTCAAATTCAGATCTTCCTGTTTCACAGTTCCACCAAATTAGTGAGTTGATGCTGTTGTTACTATTGCTTAGTCCTGTCTGACTCTCAATAACCCCTCATTTTGTTTTTTTTGTTTTTTTTTAGCAAAGATACTACAACTCATTTTACAGATGAGGAAACTGAGGCAAACAGAATTAAGTGACTTACCCAAGCTATACATCTAGTAAGTGCCTGAGGCCAGATTTGAACTCAGGAAGATGAATCTTCCTGAATCCACTCTATCTACCGGACCACCTAGCTGCCCCATGGAATGCCTCACATTCATTTCCTAGAGTGTGCCAACACTTCAGATACAAAACCCTAAAATGAAACAGTCCCTCCCTTCTAAGTGCTTTCATTAGGTTGGGGAAGGCAACAAGCACCTATATGAGCGTATACAGAACAAATAACGAAATCAATACAAGGCAATTTGGAGAAGGAGGGCACCAGCAGCTAGGGAGATCAGAGAAGGTCCAGCTCAAATGAGTCCTGAAGGACACAAAGGTGCTTAATAAATAAATCCTCACTAACTCCAAATTCAGCGCTGGCTCCTTTCTCCCAGCCAGCTTTGCCTCCAGAAATCTAACCTTCTAAATCAAATTTCTTCACAAGGCGAATGGGGTTAGACAGTCCCTGACCAGACTTGGTTACTAAATTGGCACAATTTTAATCAATCCAAAAGTCTGCACTTACCATTTAAACTGCTTTTAAATCTAAGGAAATTGTTTTCTTCATTAGCTGCTTTTTCTTTCATTTGAATCCTCCCTGAAAGCCCAGGAGGTCCCAAGACAACCAGAGAAAATGAAGAAATAATAATGACAATAAATAACATTTACATAATGCTACTTTACTTATATTACCTCATTAAAATTCATAATCCTGTGAGGTAAATACCACAGGTATTTTTCTTTTTTTGAAGATAAGGAAATTAAGGCTAGAAGGAGAAAGTAGTTAAGTGACTTTCCCAAGGTCATACAGCTAAATGTCAGAGGCAAGGTTTGAACTACGTCTTCCTGACCACCACCTTCTGTGCCACGATATGATGTTTCATATTTGCAGATAGTTTCCTTTCTTCCTCAAACATTATAGTTTGCCCCTATAATGTATCAATTCTCTTTTTTTTTTTTTTTTGCTTTTTGGAGGGCAATTGGGGTTAAGTAACTTGCCCAAGGTCACATGGCTAGGTTTTTTGTTTGTGTGTGTTGTGTCTGAGGCCAGATCCGAACTCAGGTCCTTCTGACTCCAGGGCCGGCGCTCTACTCACTGCGCCACCTAGCCGTCCCTATCAATTCTCTTTGATTCCAAAGCAGGGTAAGTAGGATTGTATATATAGAATAGATAGAAAATAAATATAAAGGCATGTTGAGGAGGAAGGGCAATGGTATCTAGGGAAATCAGAAAAAAACTTCATGTAGAATATACTATAATTGAACTGTTTGTTGGATTGTGTTTTTTTGGCAAATAGTATTTTATTTTTTCCAATTACATATAAAGATAGTTTTCAACATTTATTTTTGATAAGATTTTGAGTTTCAAATTTTTTTCTCCCTCACTCCCATCCCCTCTCCCCAAGAAGGCAAACAACCTGATATATGTTATATAGGCACAACCATGTAAACACATTTCCATGTTAGTCATGTTGTGAAAGAAGAAACAGAACAAAAGGGAAAAGCCACATATTCAAAAAAGTGGAAATAGTATCCTTCCATCTGCATTCAGACTCCATAATTCTTTCTCTGGATGTGGAGAGCATTTTCTATCATGAGTCTTTTGGTATTGTATTTGATTGTTGGATTGCTGAGAAGAGCTAAGTCAATCATAACTGATCATTGCACAATGTTGCTGTTGCTGTTACTGTGTACAATGTTCTCCTGGTTATAATTGGGTCGAATCTTGATGAAAACAGAGGCCTTAATGAACACTGACTGAACTGAGCTGTCCAAGGTCATACGGGCAGCCTCAAGTTCATTCCATGGAAGCTTCCAGGAAAGAACTGAGGTTGTTGACATTGGAAAAAAGAAGACTGGGAGAGGTGTGGAAGAAGTGACTTAAATATGTGAAGGGTTGTCGGGAGGAGGTATTAGACCATTGTGTCCTGGAGAGCAGAACTGGGAAGCATGGGGGAAGTTTCAAAGAGTCAACCTTAGACTTGATGCCAGGAAAGCTTCCTAACAGTAGAATGGACCAGCATGGCAGGTATTAGGTTTCCATGTGATTGGAGGTCTTTAGCACAGTCTCTAAAGTGTACTCCTTGAGGGGGTCTGTGTTTTTGCCTTTCTTTGATCCCTCTCACAGCTCTGCTACTCACTTATTGAACTTTGCCACTATTAATCAGTTGCTTTTCAGTCTGGGACATGTCTCTGCCATTCGACCCTCCTACCATTGGTGCGTTCCTCAGGGGCCTCCATTATGGGAGAGGGTCCCAGACTGGCCAACCTTCACTCCTTCCCCAGTTCTGCTTCTGATTTCCTGAACTTGAACACCAGGCCCTCCTGTGGGTACACCTCTGTGCCCTCCTCCCAACCTTCACTGCTCCCTTTTGATTTTGGTCATCTCCCATTAGAATGCAAGCTCCCCAAGGGCAGGGATTATCTTTGTTTTTGGTTGTATTCGTATCCCCAGCACTAGCCCGGTGTCTGCCCATACATTGTATTTAAGTCCCTTGTACCTGGCACATAATAAACACTTTAAAAATATTTATTGGACTGATCACCATCAGTCAAAGTCATAATGGAGAAGTTGGAAGAAGGGTAGCCGGGTGGGAAATAAATAGACGAATGATGTAGGTGCCCTTTTTAAATGGAGGACTGACTGGATGACCATTTATTGAGTCTGGTACCGAGGCCACTCTTGTTGAGGCAAGGGACATCCCACAGGGTCTTCAGGTCTGAGAGAATATAATTCTGTGGTTCTGCCTCCTTTTAGTCTGGAGCTCTTACTTCATCAGTGCTAAGACCTCCTGGCATGGAGCTTACTCCACTCTTGTAGATATGTAGTTAGGCAACTCATCTTTAACCTAGTGAGTCAACCCACACGCTGATTGGTTAAGTGACTTATCCAGGGACATAGAGCCAGGATGTGGCAGAGGGAAGACTTGGACCCTGGTCTTTCTGAGTCTAAGGTTAGTCCTGAATTAGCTTGCTGTCTACTATCCCACATTACCTTTCTGCATCTAAGGTTAGCCCGCTATCTATTATCCCACACCATCTTTCTTTTTTAAAATTTATTTACTATTTGTTTACACCATTCAGTCCCACAAGTTTTTGAGTTCCAAATTTTCTCCCCTTCCCTCTTTCCCTTTCCCCTGCCATGGCAGCATGAAATCTGATATAGGTAGCACAATAGTTTCCATTTCATTCATATACCACAACTTGTTTAGCCATTCCCCAATTGATGAACATCCCCTTGATTTTCAATTCTTTGCTACTACAAAAAGAGTTCCTATAAATATTTTTGTACAAACGAGTCCTCCTTTCATTTGTATGATCTTGTTGGGATACAACCCTAGAAGTGGTATTGCTGGATCAAAGGGTATGCACATTTTTATAGCCCTTTGGGCATAGTTCCATATTGCTCTCCAGATTGGTTAGATCAGTTCATAACTCCACCAATAATGCATTAGTCTTCCAATTTTTTTCCACATCTTCTCCAGCATTTATCATTTTCTTGTTTTGTCATCTTAGCCAATCTGACTGGTGAGATGTGGTACCTAAAAGTTGTTTTGATTTGCATTTCTCTGGTCAATAGTGACAGTGTATTTTTTCATATACTTATATATATCTTTAATTTCTTCCTTTGAAAACTGCCTATTCATATCCTTTAACCATTTATCATTTGGGGAATGACTCATATTCTTATGAATTTGACTCAGTTCTCTGTATGTTTTAGAAACGAGGACTTTATAAGAGACACGGGTTGTAAAAATTATTTCCCAATTTTCTGCTTCCCTCCTAATCTTGCTTACAATGGCTTTGTTTGTACAAAACCTTTTCAATTTAATGTAATCAAAATTATCCATTTTGCATTTTGTAATGTTCTCTAACTCTTATTTGATCATAAATTCTTCCCTTCTCCATAAATCTGATAGGTAAACTATTCCTTACTCTCCCAGATTACTTACAGTATCAGCTTTTATATCTAAATTGTGAACCCATTTAGACTTTATTTTGGTATACTGTATAAGATATTGGTCTATATATAGTTTCTGCCATACTATTTTCCAGTTTTCCCAGCAGTTTTTGTCAAATAGTCCCATACCATCTTTCTGAATCTAAGGTTATCCCACTTTCTACTATCCCATACCATCTTTCTGAGTCTAGCTTTAATGGACTGGATTTTTTAAAAAGCATTCACTAAAGATGGATAGGGACTAGACCTGTGATTTCACTAGTATGAGGAACTCCTGGAAAATGAAATGCCCTGTGTCTACACAGAGCAGTATCTTCTCTTCAATTTATACTCTTAAAGAATCACCTAGACTAGTAGTGTCAAACTCAAATAGAAATGAAGCAACTAATCTGTAGAAGGGTCACAATGGGTTATACATTGACTTAGTTTTAAAAAGTAATATTGTCCATGTGTTACTGTATCAAATTTATCTTGTTAAATATTTCCTGATTCCATTTGAATCAAATTCAGGATACGTTCAGAGGTACTGTGGGGTCAGTGTTTGATGCCTCTTGTCAAGAGCACTGAGGGGTTAAGAAACTTGTTCAGGATCAGTCAGTGTCACATGGGGGGCTTAGAACCCGTGTCTTCAAGGCTTTGAGGCTGGCTCTTTAGACACCAAACCAAGCTGCATTCTCATTAAAGATGGAGTCATGTGAGAAAGGATAGAAATAGCTCAGTACCATCTAAGTGCCAGGCATCTTCTAACTGCCATGATTGAGGGTCTTTCCATTTCATCATTCCCTCCCTTTTTTCCTATTAGAGAGATCCTTTCTTGCCATACATTCATCCTGGAAATACTTAGTTTCTCTAACCTTTGCTTTTTCACACTAGTGGTTGGCATTTCTTTCACTGGATAGTCAATCTTGGGTGAATGAATGCTGGAGTTGTTGGGAAATAAAGCATGGTGTTTCATTCATGTGTATATAATTCCTTAATCTAGGGCAAGAGAGGGCCTAAGAAATATTTCTCTATGGTTGACCTTTTAGAGAAATATGTAAAGAGAACGGATGGCTATATCGATCCCAGAATTAGGGATTTAAAATTGGAAGGGAATTCATAGATTTCCGCATCCTATTTACAGAAGAGGAAACTGAGGCCCCGAGAGGGGAAGTAACTTGTCCAAGGCCACATGTTTATCTTAAGTAAGAGGACCAGAATGGGAAACTGGGTTGTCTTACTGCAAACTGAGCACTCCTTCCTCTTATCTATTCTATGCCATTTACATGTAAGAATCCTTGTAGATTTCCCTTGGTCCCTGGATTTAACTCATCATAACAGGCACTTTGGCACAAAAGGGTTAATCCTGAAAGAAGCCATCAAGATTATCTTGTCTATTACCTAAATAATGATGATAATAGCAGCATTGACAACAGCTAGCATTTATACAGTGCTCCACCTCAGGGATTGTAGAGTGACAAAATGTCATTGAGAAGTGTTTAACAAAATAAAGAAAAATACAATGCAACACAGATAATGTTACTTTGTGATTTTCTAAGGTATATGTGACACACAATGGGATTCATTTCTACTTGACTCTGGCACCATTGCTATACATGTTGTTTCATTTGATCCTTGCAATAACCCTGGTAAGATGGTGATATTATTACTATCATTTTACAAATGAGAAAACAGAAGCTTAGAGAGGTTAAATGACTTGCCCAGCATCACGGTCAGTTAAGTGTCTGAGGAAAGAATTGAACTCAGGTATTTATGATTCCAAGTCCATCAATGTATCTACAATTATCCCTTCCACAACATGATTTTCCCCATCGTTGTTTCAATATGTTGTGGGTTGGCATAAAAAATTAAGTGGGAATTTTGAGGAAGCCACAAATGACATGCAAAGACCAGTAGATGATACAGAAAAAGTTTAGAAACTCAGAAATGCATAGAATATATGTATAGTATTATATAAGATCAACACATTTGATCCTTTAATACCATAACAACACAGACTTCTCTGGTACGAAGGGAGGGCCAAAAAATTGTATGAAGATTTTCCAGATTGCCATACCCCTAACCCCTGCAATGTGGAAGGGATAGCTGTACTGCGTTATTGAGCTACAATCTTGTTGGGATCCATTAGGATTGAGTTGTCCAGTGATTTCTGCCTCTGATCATATTGGGATAACAGATTCAGAATGGGGAGGGCCTTCGGAGATCATACAGTCCAACCTTTCCATCTTCCTTTGGCTGAGCATCTGAACTGTTAATTCCACACATGCTGTTGGCAGTGGCATGTATGAAAGCCATATTTGTCCTTAGGGAACATTTTTGCATATGCATATTTCCATGGATAATTATGTGGAGGAAATGTACCAGTGGGTTCTAAACTGTACATATTGATGATGTTCTTAAAGGCTTTCTTTCTCTCCTAATACTCATCTCATATCTGGAGAAAGTGGTGCCATGTTTTCTTTGAGGGGCAAAGTGAATAGAATGCTGGGACTTAGAGTCAGAAAGACCTGGGCTTGAATCCTGCCCTCAGCTACTTACTTACTGTGTGACACTGGGCAAATTTCTGAGCCTTACTTTCCTCATCTGTAAAATGGGGATAATAGCACCCACCTCCCAACGCTGTGTGAGATGTAACTTGTCAAGCCCATTGTAAAGTGCTATATGAATGGTCATTCTTGGTATTGTTTATACATATAGCCTATCCATCATTTTACTGAACATCTAAGAAATAGAATCAGAGACCTTATCATCAGCAATACTAATTAAAACTCTCCATGTTCAAGTCTTGGGGAAAATATCTGAATTGTCTATCATTTTATGGCAATAAGAGTGTAAGGTTGTTAAAAACTTCCCCATTTTAGACACAGTTTGAGACAAATCTCAAGAAAAGGTCAGATGTTTCCTCACTTTCTCTCCCAAAACCTATCTATCCACAGATGCTAAAATATAATCTGTTATCTCTTTGCTAAAATATTTCCAGTAAACTGAATTTTTTTGTTAAATACTAAGAGGACAAGGGCTAACTAGAGATTGATATTAATTGATATAAATGAGAAAGCCCAGGGACCTCTGTATAGGTCCTTCCATATTGGAGGCTCAAAGTAACTGTAACTGAACTCAGAATTTTTTTTTAATCTAAAGTCCTCTCCCTAAAGTGAAAAGGGATGGAGCCAATGAACTTTAGGAATCATTCTATTGCTCCATAGATTTAAAACGAGCTAATTGTTGTTGAAGGATGGTATGGCAAGTACTCAAGACCCTAGAAAAGCTGCCTAAATCCAACCCACTGTGTATTAGACTAGAGAGGCAGCAGAGACAAACCCGAAGTCAGTCTGATGGGTATAGGTTGTGTGCCTAGGGGAGTCTTTCACTTGTCAGTGCCCAGGGGCAATCTCTGAAACCAGTCAGATATGTGTTGGGCACTGTACTTATCACTTGTGATCCCCCCTGCCCTTAAAGAAGCTTATATTCTATTAGGTGTAGACAAAGCGGGAAGGTCAAAGTGCCCATATAGAAGAAGATACAAAATGAATACGAGATGGTTTTTGGGGAATGAGGGCATCGGTTATGGAGGAGCTGCCTGTTGTTGGTCTGCATGGAGTGGAGGGAGTGCCTCAATGGGAAGTCTGTACACACATGAAATCATGGTTCTAGACACACACACACACACACACACACACCATCCACAGCCTCTACCCATATATATATATATATATATATATATATATATATATATATATATATAATGTGTGTATATATGTACACACATAAGCATACATATATATTTATATTCCCATATATATATATACACCTATACTCATATCATATAACATGTACACATATATACACATACACCCATAACTACTATACGTATATGTGTACATATGCATATATCCACTTATACTCATACCATAATATACACACATGTACACACCCATACACACATATTGTCCCTTGTACACACCCATATCCTTACATTCATCTCATAATACACACATATATGCCAGAAACATGGGGCTATTACTATCCTTACTTTACAGATGAGAATACTAAGGCTTAGCTACATTAAGTAACTCAAACATGATCGCATAGGTAGTTAAGGATTAGAGGTAGAATTTGGTCCTAAGGCCAGAATTCTGTCCTTCTTGAGGGGCACCATGGCATAGTGGATAGATTGTTGGGCTTGGAGTCAGGAAGGCTCAGGGTGAATTTTTTTTTTTTTTAGGCAATTGGGGTTAAGTAACTTGCTCAAGGTTACATGGCTAGTCATTTGATTTATGCGTGGGTGCTCATTTTCTGAGGCCGGATCTGATCTCGGGTCATCCAAACTCCGAGGCCGACACTCTTACTCACTGCGCCACCTAGCCGCCCCTTTAGGGCAATTGGGGTTAAGTAACTTGCCCAAGGTTACACGGCTAGGTTTTTGTTTGTGTGGATTAAGTGTCGGAGGCCGGCTCCGAACTCAGGTCCTTCTGATTCCAGGGCCGGCGCTCTATTCACTGCGCCACCTAGCCGCCCCTGGCTCAGGGTGAATTTTAAGCTATATGACCTTAGGCAGATCACTTAATGGAAGTAAGCCTCAGTTTCCTCACTGGTAACATAGGACCTACCTGATAGGATTGTTGTGGGAACAATGGATGGAAAGTTGGAAGGAATATAAGAGGCCACCAAGTCCAGTCTCCTTCATTTTACAGATGAGGAGTCTGAGGTAGAATGGTTAAGTGACTTGTCCAGGGTCACAAAGCTAATAAATCTCTGAGTCAGGATTTGAACTCAGGTCTTTCTGACTCCACACTCAGAACTCTTTCTACTGTGCTCCCTAAGCAGGTTTCATTAACCCTAAAGGCTCTATATAAATCAGACACCTTGGCCCCCCAGTGGGGAGAGCACTGGACTGGGTAGACAGAAAATCCAAGCACAAATAGTGCCAGTGTGACCCTTGGCCAAGTTCGCTAAACCTCCCAGAGCTTCTATTTCCTCACCCATCACACAAACATAGCAGCTTCCTGGGGACTCATATGAGATAATAATCATAAAATACTCTGCAAACTTGAATGCTTTATCTCAGTGGGAGACGTTTTTATCTTCCACTTTAGCCCTATCTCTTAATTCCCCACCCCACTGGTCCTCTTTCCCCTCTCCCTGATAATCTTCCCATTCCTGAGATGGATCTGTACACTTCCTATCTTCAAGGGATGTTCCCATGTAATGCCTGACAGAAGAGGAGGAGAGAGTACATCCCCCCTTCCCCAATCCCAGTGGGGGCTCTTTCTACTCCAGGCAAACAGCACAGGGATTGTGGGTAAGGGCAGCCCAGTCAGGGCCTCCTTGGGTGATTCAGACACAGATGGGGATGTTCATCTTTACTGTGGGTTCTTTCAGACCTGGGAAAGGGAGAATAAAGAGCAAGCTTTGGCAAAAACCTTCTACAAAGTCCAGATGCTGGATCAGGCAGAAAATCCTTTTACAGAAGTGGGGGGGGGGGGAGTGTCTGACTGCTTTTAAGAGAAAAGCCAGATCTAATATTTCACTCCTAAGGATGAGCATTTTCAAAGAAAGATGTGATCTCTATTGACTCTTAGGAGACAATGATTAAGAAAGGAAAACCTTTCCCACTTCCCAAATGCCATCTTTTCTACAGACCCTTATTCTGAAGCACTTGGACTGTCTGCAAGTCCTACAGGCAATTTCATTTCCTCAGGAGAAGAGAAAGGGAGAGGGGGAGGATGCTACCTCTAATTTCCTAACCAAGTCAGTGGCAGATCGCTTAAATACACTTACTTGCCTAGGCAGCATTTGCTTCCCGTCTCATTTCCTCTTGCTATCCTGAGGCAATCTCAAACACAGAAACAGAGCAAGGCCTAAAGAAACACAAGGAATCTGACAGCAGCCTCCTCCTCTGTCACACTCAGGCTCCGACTCATGGGAGTGTCCCAGAACTATTCCCCAGAGCCCAAGAAAGAAGTCTGATTCAAAGCGTTCTAAGTTATTCCCATGGGACACCAAATGAGAGAGGGAGCAAGAGATGGTGCAGGGGGAGAGGGAGAAAGAGGGGGGGGGAAGAGAGGGAGAGAGAGGGAGAGGCAGACAGACAGAGACAGAAAGACAGAGAGAGACAGAGAGGCAGAGACAAAGAGAGAGACAGAGAGAGAGAGACAGAGAGAGAAAGAGAGAAGAGAGAGAGGGAGAGAGGAGAGAGACAGAGAGAGAGAGAGAGAGAGAGAGAGACAGAGACAGAGACAGAGACAGAGACAGAGACAGAGAGACAGAGAGAGACAGAGAGAGACAGAGAGACAGAGAGAGAGAGACAAAGAGAGAGACAGGGAGAGAGAAGAGAGACAGAGAGAGAGAGAGAGAGAGAGAGACAGAGAGAGAGAGAGAGAGAGAGAAAGAGAGAGAGAGACAGAGAGAGAGAGAGACAGAGAGAGAGACAGAGAGAGACAGAGAGAGAGACAGAGAAAGAAAGATAGAGACAGAGACAAAGAAAGATAGAGACAGAGAGGGAGACAGAGAGAGAAAGACAGAGACAGAGAGAGACAAAGAGAGATAGAGAGGGAGAGGGAGAGACAGAGAGACAGAGAGAGTCAGAGAGACAGAGAGACACAGAGAGAGACAGACAGAGACAGAGACACAGAGAAAGAAACACAGAGAGAGGAGGAGAGGAGAGAGTGGAGGAGAAGGGAGGGAAGAGAGGAGAAGAGAGGAGATGGAGGAAGAGGGGAGGGGAAATAAAAGGAGGGGATGGGAGGGAAGGGGAGGAAAGAAAAGGATGGGAGAGGAAAGGGGAGGAGAGTAACAGTTCAATTCAATAAACTTCTATTAAATATCTTTATAGTTGATACAAAGACAAAAAAAATAGAATACCTCACTGGTGGGAACCAATGGACATAGGTCTGACCAAAGTTACTTCCTTCTTTAAGAAGTTTCAATGGTTTCCCATTGCATCTGGGATTAAATACAAGCTTCTCTGGCATTTTCTGCCCTTCATAATATGGCTCCAATTTATCTTTTCAGTCTGAGCTCACATGTCTCCTCCTCATAGACACCTAACTTTTAACCCCCCTAACCTGTACATGACATGCTGTCTCCTGCCCGTGTACAGACTATTCCTCCCCCCGCTTAGCTTCACTTAGCTTGACTACTTGACCTCTCTAGACCTCAGTTTATTCATCCTCCAAATGAAAGGGTTAAGTCAGATGGCACCAAATGTCTCTTCCAGCTTTGGGTCTATGATGTTATAATGTTTAATACTTGGAGGGGGAGAGGGGACTCTAAGAACTGGGGAATCAGGAGGGGATCTAGGAGATGATGCCTGGGCTGAAGCCTGAAGGAAGCTAGGGCCTCTAAGAGGTGGAAGTGAGGAAGTAGAACATCCCAGGCATGAACAACAAGCCTGGGCAAATGGACGGAGGTAGGAGATGAAACAGCTCAAACAAGAAAATGAAAGCTGGCTTAAGCAGGATATTGTGTGTGTGATATGTGAAATATGGTTAGAAAAGTGGGCTGCAGCTGGATTTCGAAGGGCTATAAATGCCAAACAAAAGAGCTTTCATTTTCCCCTCGAGGTGACTCCCTTCTTAGTGTCTGGGGAAGGGCCACCTGGGCATGAGGGGATGCATTCACCTTGAGCACTGTAGTGAGGATCTGGCTGAACCACAAGCTAATTCCCCTGTTTGGAGGCTAGACTGAAGACAGACGCCGTACCCACACTCTGATCTGTGGTTCTACTGTTTCTCTGATACTGTGGCTCTCTGGAGGGAAGACCTGATTGAACCCCAATTATTACTGCTACAGTATTTCTTTATGCTTTTCCCTTACTAACCAGGCCTGACTAAAATTATCTAATGATTCACCTTACATTGTTGTTATTTTTGTTGTTTAATCATTGTTCTGTCACATTAGACTCTTCATGACCCCATTGGCCTCTTTTTTTGGGGGGTAAAAATATTGTAGTGGTTTGTTCTTGCCTTCTCCGGCTCATTTTACAGACGGGGAAACTGAGGCAAACAGGGTGAAGTGACTTGCCCAGGGTCACACAACTAGTAAGTGTCTGAGGCCAGATTCAAACTCAGATCTTCCTGACTTCAGGCCAGGCACTCTACCAACTGCACTACCTAGCTGCTCCTATGCTCTTTGCTTGTGATCAATGACCACAAAATTGGTGTTGAAAAGATGGACCTTCATTTCTGGGAGAATTCTTGGGTCAGGAGAAGAGTTTTGTAGCTTAATGGAGACAATCCAGCTTGTATTGTTGTTATTGCTTAATTCTGGGCCCCACTCATGGACCATTTTATACTGTCTGTACAAGATGAGAGAGAGAAAGAAGAAAATTGGGAGGGAGGGAGAAAAAGAGTTGGAAAGAGATGGACAAGCACTATAGGCTATCTATTAAACTGCATGCCAGAATCTAGATAATAGTCATTTTTTCATCCACTTCTCTTATCCTGTGTGGATGGTTAGGTAAAATTCTCTTGAGCAGTGATAAATCTCTTCTAGAAGTCTGGTCTTTGAAATGGTCATAATTCTGTGGCCAAACTATTCATAAGCCTTTATCACTCATATGCTATTTAGTAATTTACTACCTTATATGAATAACTTCACATATATACATATGTATATTATATATCTATCAGTCTTGGATCTCATATCAGTAAGTAAACTCCTTGACAGGAGGAGTTGAGTTAAGCAGATCCATTGTAATACCATGAACATAGAAGGTATTCATTAAATCATTAAATGTTTGTTGAACAAATGAATGGATGGATGGATGGATGGATGGATGGATGGATGGATGGATGGATGGATGGATGAATTGAATAAAGACAGTGCAAGTCAGTGGATGGAATACTGGATTTGAATTCAGAGAGCCTGGATTCAAATCTGACCTCTGATATTTACGACACACATGATCTTGGATTTCCCAGGTCTCAGTTTCTTCATCTGTAAAATTAAAAGGTTAGACTAAATGGCTTTTTTAGTTCTCTTCCAGCTCTAGACTTGTAAACCTATGATCTTCAGTTCTGTGAACTAATCTAACCAAACCAACAAACATTTATTAATCACTTACTATGGATAAACTATAGGGGCAGAAATTAGGAATGAAAACAAAAGGAAAAATAACACCTGACCTCAAAAAGCTTACCTTTCTACTAGGGAAATACAATGTGTAAACACATAAGTATATAGTTGACTGTCTGAAAAGGAAGAGAGAAATACTAATAATACTAGGTCTATTAGGAAAGTCTTTCAGGAAGAATGAATGCAAGTTAAATTGTAGCATGATAAACTTCAAAGGGTCATCTCAGTTCTTTCACTTAAAAGAGATCAGGCTGCAGTGAGTATTGCTTAAAACGAAGGGTCCCTGGGTCCCTGGAAAGCATTTACTGATATGTAGTTCTCATTGTAATGGGATTTGACCTCTGCCACCCAGAAGCTTCTTATAGGACCTTATAAAGGAAGACAGTCGGTGCAGATATACACTGTGTAGTCCGGCAGTGAATCAATAGTTTGCAACCTGGTATTGTAAGGAAATGATAAAATTGCTGATTTATTCCTCACTTCCTGAAATGCCTTCAGTAAAACATGCTCCTGCAGCTGTGAACACTGATTTATTATATCTCATCTAATCCATTTATTTAAGAAAAGGTTGCTCCCCACCACACCCCCAGCAGGCACAGGGCTGATGGATTTCATTGCTCTAACTTGGCCATCAGCAAAACGACATGGGCTATGGATAATTGCTTTAGATAAAAGGTTAGGATGTACCATTAAAAAAAAAACAGTTGCACAGAAATTTAGGATCTGGGTCAGACCAATGGCCCATCAAATCTAATATTCTGCTGCCTTTTGTCTTCCCCCACAGTAGATGTCTTAGAATTTATCTGGGACGTTTGTGCAAGTTTTCCTATGGACAATTCTTATTCAACACCAGGAGGTTATCCTAAGTCCTTGTTTACATGATAGCAACTCTCACCGATTAGAAAAAAAAATCCATTACCAAAATATCAGCCTTCAGTATCGGCCCCACTGATCTCTGCTCCACTTTACGTTCATGGATTTTAAATGGACCTGCTATTAACGTGAGTGCCTTTTTTGTAAACACAATCAGAATCACAGAATTTTTGAATTAGAAGAAAGTTCAGACACCAGCCCAATCAGTCCATACCTAGATAGGGATTGATTACTTCTTCTCTGTCCTTAACAAACATTCAACTATCCTTGGCATGTAGTTTTCCAATGTGGCAGTTTTTCCTTACATCAAGCTTACATTTGCATCTGCAGTTTTTCACCCATTCCTCTTGGCTTTCTACCGTTTGAGCCAAGCAGAATACGTGAAATTCTTCCACTGGACTGCCTTGTACCTAATTGAAGACAGTTTTCTGGTCCCCTACATCTCTTCTCCAGTGTCTTCAGCCATTCCATATGTGGCCCTGAACTGCAGGGCCTTCAACACCTTGGGGCCTCTGGACACTTGGCAGTTTATCAATGTCTTTCCTCAAATACATTGCCCATATACAACCAAGCATAATATTCTAGAAGTATTCTAATCAGGGAAGAATATAGGCCAGCTATCTAGTCAAAGGTCACATTAGTTTTTTTGCCGTCACACAACACATAAACTGATTTGAGGTTCAATCAGAACCTCTCATCTTTTTCAGAAAGATGAATAATCATGTACCCCCTCTATAACCAAATCAAATTAAGTCAAGAAACATTTATTAAGGCACTGTGCTAAGAGTTGGAGATACAATGAAAGGCAATCACAGTCCCTGCCCTCAAGGAGCTCATAGTCTAATAGACAACGTGAAAACAACTATGTACAAACAAGTTATATACATAATGAATGGGAAATAATTAACAGAGGGAAGGTACTAAGCATTAAGGGTATTAGGAAAGACTTCTTATAGAAGGTGTGGTTTTAGATGGGAACTGAAGAAAGTCAGGGAAGCTAGTCAATGGGAAAATAATTAAAATTAAAGACAGAAGATGCTTTAGGAAATGTTCAAAGAAAATACATTTGAAAAACAGATTTTTAAAAAATTTACATTTTTGTGTAGACATTTCTTGTGTAGACATTTTTAATTCTTCAAGGGACATTACCGAAGTTAACATTGTAAAGCCCTTCTGCTTTTATTTTTAAATAAACTTCACAGGGCAGCTAGGTGGTGCCGGTAATAGAGCACCAGCCCTGGAGTCAGGAGGACCTGAGTTCAAATCTGATCTCAGACACTTGACAGAATTACTAGCCATGTGATTTTGGGCAAGTCATGTTACCCCAATTTCCCTCCAAAAAGCAAAATAAATGAATGAATGAATGAATAAATAAACTTCAGATGAAGAGTATAGTAGACTAATAAAAGTATGTAGAATTTGGAAAACTTATTTCTTGAACCCGAGAGTAAGACTTAATCCTTATCACTATAATATTTTGCCTTATTTGATTTTGTCCCATATTCTAGTCTGTCAAGACTTTTGAGCCCTAACTCAGTCACCCAATGTTTTGGTTACCCTCTCACCTCTGTGGCAACTACCAATCTGATAAGCATGTAATCCATGCCTTTATCTATGTTGTGGATTTTTTTTTAAAAAAGGTTAGATAACCCAGGATCTAGCATGGATCCTTGGGGCACTCCATTAGAAACTTCCTTCTAAGTTGACCTTGATCCATCAATAACTACTCTTAGAAAAAACATTCAACAGTTTTCCAATCCAACTAATTTTGCTATTGTCTGACTCATACCTCTCCATGTTTTCCACAAAAAAGTCAACAAGCATTTACAAAAGCTTCATCAAATACTTTGTTAAAATCTAGATGATAAAATCATCCATAGAAAGGGGAAGGAAGCAGCTGTGGTGACTTCTTCAGAATACAAACAAACAAACACCGCCTCCCACCTATTCCCCAAAGGGTCTTAATTTTCATGAGTGGCTTTACTTTCCTTCTTCAGCTTATTTTCCTAGAATCTCTAGTGGGCACCTGGGTGACTACTAATGTAGCCCAACTAGAAGAAGTTCAGGCTCCTTCACTGTTTGTCACTTGAAAAATAACTCAATTTCCAAACTCTTAAGCCATGGGGAAAATCCTCATTTCCTTAAAGTCACTTTCAGTCTATTTTTTAAGTACTTGAAATTCCCAGAATTCCGAGGACTAAAAATAGGACGGGTTGGTCAAACTACCTTATCAGAGAGTGGTAGGGTGGGTCCTTTAAAAGCAGACAGAAATGGGAATCTTTTTAAAAAAATCTTGTGAGATTTGTATTCTTTGTTTGGGCCAGGGAAGCTGACCCTGGGAAGTAGCATGGTAGAGCAGAAAGGGGGCTCGTTTTGGAATCAAAGGACTTGGATTTGGATCCCAACTTTGGTCCTTTATAACCTATGTGACCTTGATCTTGGGCCTCCTGGGACTCAGTTTTACTATCTGCAAAATGGACAAATTGAACTGGATGATTTCCCAGGCTCTTATCATAGGAAACTTCAAGTGGTTTCCAAACTAGGAAGTCTATACAGGGTTTTTCTCTGGTTTCCGTTAATACTGAAGATGATATGGTAGAGAACGTTCCTCAAAAGGGACTTAGGGGAAGCAGAGGCAGCTGGTCCATCAGTGTGACCCAGGTGTGCTTGGATTATCATAAAAGTGCTTGATATTCATTGTCTGGGAGCTTCTTAAATCCATCCTCACTGCCAAGAAGGCTTCCCCAACTCCCTGAAAACTCAGAGCATATTAACCTCACATATATTATGCACTTAATAATAATGATGAAAACTGACATTCATATAGCTTTTGAAGGTTTGCCAGATACTCTGCATACATGAGCTCATTTGATACTTGCGACAGTATCATGGAGGAAGTGCTATGTTATTATCCCCATTTAAAGATGAGAAGACTGAGACTCAGACATTGAATAACATGAGGTCACTAGAAGATCACAAGTGGGATTTGAAGTTAAATCTCTCTTGACTCCAAGTGAAATGATCTTTCCTCTATCCTAGGATTAATAATGAATCAATTGATAATAACAGAGCTAGCATTGATATAAAGTTTTAAGGTTTCCAAAATGTTGTACACATGTTAATTCATTTGGCCCTCATAACAACACTGGAAGGGAGTCACATTTTACAAAAAAGGAAACAGAGGCTTGAGGGAGGTCAGGTGATGTGCCCAGGAGCACAGGGCTAGTAAATGTCT
>WOXC01007805.1:0-67500 GCA_011680675.1 Gymnobelideus leadbeateri | reverse complement strand
TTTTAATGCACATATGTGGCATGCCATACCTCTGCTCAAGGATATTCTGGGGTTCCCCAGTGCCTCCTGAATAAAGCTCAGACCCCCAGTTTTCTACCTATTTTTTCAGCCTTGTACCTACCTATCTTTTAATGAGGATGCCAGTGACGCCAATGACAATGGTGATGGTAGTTAGCATTTATGTAGCTCTTTAAGGCTTACAAAGAACTTTATAAACTTTATGTCGCCTTAGCCTCCAAATAACCCTAAGAGGGAGAGTCTACTGTTATCCCTATTTTACATATGAGGAAACTCAGGCATATACTGATTAAACAGCTGGGTGGCATGAAGGAATGAGGACCACACCTGAAGTCCTGCGTTCAAATCTGGCCTTAGCTACTTACTAGCTGTGTGAGCCTGGGTAAGTCACTTAGCCCTGTTTGCTTCTTCATCTGTAAAGTGGGAATAGAAATGGTTCCTACCTCTTAGGGCTATTGCTAGGATCAATAGATAATAATTGTAAAGTACTTAGCACAGTTTCTGGCACATAGTATGCTCTACATACATATTAGCAATTATTATCAAGTGACTTGCCCAGGGTCCCACAGCTAGTGAATGTCTGAGTCTGGATTGGAACTCAGATCTTCCTGACTCTAGGTCCAGCACTGAATCCACTGCCTCAGCCAATCAAAGCTTCCTGTTCCCTCAAACATGTTCTGTACTTTACAATCTCTGTGCCCTCTCTCACACAATTCCCACAATGCTCTGCTTCTTAGATTCCTACCCACTCTCTAAAGCCCAACTCCAATGCTTCCTCTTCCAGAAAGTCTTCCCCATATCCCTTGTTAGAAACAACTTTCTTCCTTGTAGCTCATTCCATTTTTTGTTTGTTTGTTTCACGGTTCTCTAACGAACTTATCATGCTTGATTTTTGGAGCATGTTTTCAGCTGCCTACAAATCTGATTCTTCAGAGACTGTGGTAGTTGATTTCCCAACCTTGGAGCTTCCCTAGGAAAAAAGCTATTGTTAAAAAAAGACTTATTTCAGTTTTAAGAAGCAGCTGGGCACTATCAAAAGTGCTCAGCAATGGCCCAGCCACAGTACACCCGGCTCTGTTTCTCCTCTTCAGTTCCAGGCTCTGGGCTCATTGTCCATTTGCGGGGTCTCTCTGAGATATCAAAGGCCATGGATTAATTCAAGTTGCAGGTGATGGGGAGCAACACAGTGACTGGAGAGGAGCCCACATGGGCTCCAGAATCATCAGTGCTGACCTATACCTAGGGGGTGGCACCCAGGAAGAGAGATGGGGCAGCCAAGCAGCAGGTGGCTCATGTCTGAGCTCTGTGCTGGTGTGCACAGGACTGAAGCCCTCACAGGACTGAAAATGGCTGAAGCAGAAGACTTCAATCGGATTCTTAGGAAGCCTTGTGCATCCTTCTCCTTTTCAAGCCTGAATTCCTTGAGAAGGCCATTGAACACAGGGTCCTCCACTTCTCTCCTTCAGTTTCTATCTTTGGCCTCCAGCCTCGCCAATCAGTGTCTGTGTGTGTATATATGTCTGTGTGTGTGTGTGTGTGTGTGTGTGTGTGTGTGTGACTGTCTTCTCTTTGACCTCATCTTACCTATCTACCTGCTCCTCAGTCTCCTTCGACGGCTCTCCATCTATGAATGCCCCACAGGGTTCTGTCCTGGGCCTTTTTTCTTTTCTCTTTAGACTATTTTCCTTTGGATCTCATCAGATCCCATGAGTTCTGTTATCATTTTCTTAGATCTATTTGTCCAGCCTAAACATTTCTCCTGGGGCAGTTAGGGGGCACCATCATGCATAGAGCTCTAGGGCTACAATCAGGAAAATTCATCTTCCTGCGTTCAAATCTGACCTAATTTGCTGGCTGTGTGACCCTGGGCAAGTCACTTAACCCTGTTTGTCTCAGTTTTCTAATCTATCCAATGAGCTGGAAAAGGAAATGGCAAACCACTCTAGTATCTTTGCCAAGAAAACCCCAGGTAGGGTCACAAAGAGCTGGACACAACTGAACAAATCCAATAAAATAAATAAAAACAAAATAAAACAAGCCTTTAGATAGCACCACTATGTACTGGGCATTCTACTAAGCACTTTATGGATGTTATCTCATTTAAACTTCACAATAACTTTGGGGGATATGTGCTGTCATTATCCTCATTTTATAGTTGAGGAAACTGAGGCAAAAAGAGATGGTGACTTGCCTGGAGTCACACACCATCATTATCCCCATTTAACAGATAAGCAAACAGTGTTCAATGACTGGATCAAGGTCTCTAAGATCAGTAGGATTCAAATCTACGTCTTTTTACCTCCCAGTCCAACACTTCAGCCACATTGGTCTTGGCCCATTTCAATATGCACTCTCATGACTGAACTGTCATCAATAAGACTACATTTGTTCCTTTAACAATTAACCAAATTGCCAATGATGGGTAATGATGAGTGACACTGCTCATGTAGCCCCATCTTATCACTTTGGGGTGCAAAGTCTCCTTTGTACATTTACCCTATTTAATTTTAAGCTCCATGGAGGTCACGGACTCTCTCTTCTTCCTTTGTGCCTCTATGGCCACACTTAGCATGGGGGCTTGAACCTATTAGGTCCTCACAAAGCACTTATTAGATCAAAGAGCTTCCATGTGTGATTTCATCGTTCATGGATCAAGCTTCTATTGGAGTTTTGAGGCTTATGAAACACCATCCTCATTTATTTATTTATTTATTTATTTATGCATGCATGCATGCATGCATGCATGCTTTTTGGAGGGCGATTGGGGTTAAGTAACTTGCCCAGGGTCACACGGCTAGGTTTTTGTTTGTGTGTGCGTTAAGTGTCTGAGGCCAGATCTGAACTCAGGTCTTTCTAACTCCAGGGCCGGCGCTCTACTCACTGCGACACCTAACCACCCCAAGGATTAGTGCATTTTAACAGCTGATATTTACATACATGTTTATCTACATTATCTGATTTGATCTTCATAGGACCCCATGAGGAAGATACTGCAGACATGGAAGTCAGTCAGTCAATAAGCATTTATAAAGCACTTACTATGCCCAAGCTCTTGAATAAACAATGAGGATACAAAGAAAGGCAAAAGTACTCTCCACCCTCAAGAAGCTCACAATCTAATGTAGGAGACAGAATGCAAATGACTATGTACAAACAAGCTATCGATATAATAAATCAGAGAAGGAAAGCATTAGAATTAAGGGAGATGCTTCTTATGCTAAAATCACTTTTTTTTTCCTTTTGGAGGGCAATTGGGGTTAAGTAACTTGCCCAAGGTTACACGGCTAGGTTTTTGTTTGTGTGTGAGTTAAGTGTCTGAGGCCGGAACTGAACTCAGGTCCTTCTGACTCCAGGGCCGACACTCTACTCACTGCGCCACCTAGCTGCCCGACACCATCCTCATTAACAGGCACAATATAGTCATTGGTTGGATTAGGAAGCAGATTCAAATCCAGATTTGTCATTTATTACCCATGTGAACCTGGGCAAATGATTTCATCTCCATGAATAAAGTAAGGGGTAGTGGTGGATAGATGGCGTAGGTATCTTCAAGGGGGCCTATGACTACACGATCTCTCAGATCCCTTTCAGCCCCAAATCAATGATCTTATGAACCAGGGCAGGGCGGTGGAAAGAGCAATAGATTTGGATGGAGTCAGGGAATGTGGGCTCAGACTCTGCCGCGGTCTCTCCTAGGTGGTTTTGGGTAGGTCACTCTTTGACCTCAGTTTCCTCATTGGTAAAATGAGATTGTTGGATTGGATGCTTCTTCCAGTACTAAAATCTACTGTCCTACATGATCCTAGGTAGCTAATTTAAGTATTACCCACTTTGCAGTTGAGGAAACTGGGACTCCAGAGAGATCTGAGGCTGTACAGGCAGTAAGCAAAAGAGCTAAAATTTAAACTCCAATCTTCTATCTGTGGATTTCATGCTTTTTCTAATTTTTCTCCCCAGAGGGTAAAGAGGAAGAGGAAAGGTGGCTGGCTCTCTGGTCTCAAAATTGGTGTTCTTATTCTTCTTGATTACCCATGGATCTTAAAGGTCAATGTCCTCGATTACCAGGCCACCCACACCGTGTTTGGAATCACCCTGATCTGTAGACTGGGAGAACAAACGTGCTGATCTCCATGTGATTCACCCTGCACTCCTCAGCCCTACCAAAAATAAATAGCTCCCCTTTCATCCAACCCCAAACCTGGCTTATTTTATATATGTGTGTATATAAACATATATACACATATATACATATATGTGTGTATAAACACATAAACATACATATGCACACACATACACATACACATACATATACATATACATACACATATACCCACATACACTCACTTTCTTCTTTATTATCATTTGTTGAAATTCTTTCATTTCTGGGATCAGCTAGGAACCTTTCCTTCCAAAATACCATCCCTGGTACTTTGCTTGAATCTCCATCCTCATAACACTCTATCTTGTATGATATATATATATATATATATATATATATGTATATGTATATATATATATATATTTAAGGCCCACAGGCCTTAACCCTTTATTAAGTAGTAAGCTTCAGGAGGATAGGAACTGTCCTTATCAGTGAACTTCCTTGGTGTGAGCCCAGTGCCAAATACGTAGGAACTTATGCTTAATAAACATTCATACAATATATTAAATGTTTGTGGAATCTGGAAGGTTGTTCTCTCATGACAAATTTCAAAGGTAACAATATCTCTGGTTCTCAGAATGTTCCATTAACAAATTAAGAAACTCACATTTGATCTAATATCCATTCCTAAGAAAGTGGGGCTAGGTAGTTGATCTTTGTTTTGTGTTTGGTTTGATTTAAAAAAAAAATTCATATCAGGAAATGGGATTCAATTTTTTAAAGTTATGAAACACATACTATCTGCTGAAATATCTACTATGTATGGGATGACATGTTGGACACTGGGTATACAAAGACAAAAGTAATTAGTCCCTGGCCTCAAGGTGCTTACTCTAGTCGGGGGGAATGCAGTGTGCACAGAGATTAAGTAAGCAGGAAGTCTATACCAACTAATTTCAAGGGAAAGAGAAGAGATCAGGAAAGGTCTAGTGTGGGAAGTAATGTCTAAGCTGTGTATCTAAGGAAGATAAGGATTCTACAAGATGGAGGTAAGGAGGGAGTGATTTTAGATCTAGAGATGGAAAAACATGTACAGAGGACAACAGATGCCAGTTTCTATGAAATGGAGACTGTAGGAAGGCAAGAGCAGACAGAGGAGGTGGGACCTAGATTGTAGAGGGCTTTAAATTCCATGCTTAGGACCTTTGTTTATATCCTAGATGAAATAGGGAGCCACTGAATACTTGTGAGTAAGGGAGTACCATGATTGAATTTACTAAAGGAATATCAATTTGGTAGCTGATTGGAGGTTGTAGACTGGAGCAAGGAGATAATGAAGGCAAGGAAGACTGGTAGGTTTCCCTACCTTTCCTCAAGACTCAGCCCAGTTCCCCTCTTTTCCAGCAGCACTGTTTGCAAGTGCCCCCCCCTTCTTAGATGACCCTTCAGTCATCTAAGTATACATCTAAGATGTATACTCTGTATACATCTTGTATCTATTTAGTTATTTGCATGCTATCTCTCCCATTAAAATATGAACTCTGTTTTTTGCCTTTCTTTGTAGCCTCAGCATTTAGCACAAAGTCAGGCACATAGTAAAGGCTTAATAAATGCCTATTGACTTGAGAAGACCATTGCAAAAGACCATGTGGGAGGTGATGAGCCTAAAGCAAGGGAGAGGTAAGAAGAGGGGAATGGATATGAGTGATGTTGTTGGGGTGGAATTCCAAGGTCATGGTTGTTTTTTGTTTACTCTATTTCTTGTCTTTGATGCTTAGAAAATGGTTCTCTCCACTTTCCATTTTCTTTCCCCTCATGCGTTAGTCCTTATTCTCTGTCTTGGACCATAATTTGCTGTGGTATCAGAAAGCTGACTAAGCATTTACCAAGTGCTCCATGAGAAGCGGCTCCTCTGATGAGCTTCCTTTGCCTTCCATCGGTCTACTTGACATAATGCTCTGCCTGCATCCATTTTTCCTAGGGATTTTTTAGGGTTGTTGTTGTTGCCAATGTGGCTATTTTTTAATACATATAACCTGAGATTTTCAAACTGAGCTATCTGTCTTAACTCAGGATTCATTCTTATTTCATCCACTGCATTTCTCTGGACATTTCTAGAGCACATTGTTTGTGAAATATGTAGGCGTGGAGACTGAAATAAACACCCATTTCTTCAAAATGGTCCCTAACGGGAGCTGTGCTGTCCAACATGTTCACCTTCTTGACTCATTGAGCCCCTGGAAATAGCCCTGGTGGTGTCAACCCCACACAATCTATTTCAGTCTCAATCATGGCACTGTTTCTTGGTATTTTCTCAAAGAACACATTATTCAAAGGCAAATTCTGATGCCAAATGCAATAGAAGGAGAAGGAGAGAGCCATTGAATCCTGTTGGGTAGTCTAAAAGCTAATGGTTATGAGGCCAAATAACATGGGAGCTAGCAAGCAAGACCTGGTTGGCCTGGGTTCTAAACCTGTTTCAGACATTTACTTAGTCCTGTTTCAGTGGGCATGTTACTTAATATCTTTAAATTTTAGCTTCCTTATCTGTAAAATGGGGATGAGAATAGCACTAGATGATATAGAAGATACATAGAGAGATGAAAGAGAAGAGAAAGACAGAGAGAGCTATGGAGAGAGAGACAGAGGGAGACAGAGACAGAAAGAGACACAGAGAGACAGAGGGAGACAGAGACAGAGAGACAGAGGGAGACAGAGACAGAGAGAGACACACAGAGAGAGACAGAGTGAGACAGAGAGAGGAGAGAGAGGATAGATGAGCATTAATTAAGAGATTCCTACATGCCAGGCATTGTAATAAATGTTGGAGATAAAAATATAAGTAAATAAGACAGTATCTCCCCTCAAGGATCTTACACTCTATTAGAGGAAGATAACACATAAACGACATCTGGAAAGAGAGAAGGAGAAAAAGTCCAGAGAATGAAGGGAGACGAGAGTGAATTGAGCATGGCTGGGACTCCTCAGGAAGTAGTTTATCCCAGGTTAGAGATTCACCTATCAAATGAGCAGGCCCCAGGGTGGAGGCAAATTGGTGGTGACTGGTGGGGTGGGATGGAGTAAAGACTGCTGGAGAAATCCAGAGAGTAAATTGAACTCATGGTGAAGTGGGTTATGGCTGGGGCCCCATGAATGAATGATTTGCATTTTTAAGCACTTACTATGTTCTCAGTCCTGTGCTAAAGATACAAATTAAAAACAAAAACCAAATACAATCTCTGCCCTCAAGAAACCTCCATTCTAAAAGGAAAGACAACGCATACTGGGGGAGTGGTTGTCAGGGAGGGGCATTTTGGTCCAGAAATTGGCAAGGATGGAGAGTATGGGGGAAGAGTAACAGACTTCCTCCAGAAATGATAGCAGAACTCAACTGATCCCAGAGGTGGGGATGGAAGGATTTTTAGAGGGTCACATGAGTGGTTGCAATGCTATTGGTGAAGCTGCAAATGAAGATGGCCAGGGAGTATGGAGCAAAGGGAAGCATTACTGGGACCTGCTTTAAATGGGGGTTCAGGTAATGTATACAAACATAGATTGTGCCCAAGGGCAGAAGTTCCTGAGGAGAAGAGCTGAGGGGAAAGTAATGGAAATTTGAAGTTGAGAGCCAGCACTGTAGTTTTGGACTTGGGAAAACCCGAATTCAAATTCCACCTCAGTCACCTAGTACCTGGGGGATCCTTGGCCAATCACTTAAGCTTTCCTAATAGATCACTAGCAAGGATGACAATGCCTGCCTCACAAGGTCATTATGAGGGTCAAGCATGATAATAGACATAAGTGCCTAGTAAATTATTTTTTTTAAAGCTGTACCGTTTTTCATTAGCTTGACTGTTTCCAAATGATTCCATTTGTATGAGAACTCTTGGTTTGTAAATCCAAATCAACAAGCTCTCTGTAACTTAGAATCTCAGAGTTCCACAGGGACACTGAGGGAGGCTCAGGGACCTGCTCATGTTCACATAATTAGTATGTGTCAGAGATACTTCAAAGAGACACTTCAAAGGCTTCCTAATTCGAAGGTCAGCCTTCAATCTACTACAGCAACCTGCCTTTCTATACCATACCATACCATACTATACCATACCATACTATACTATTCTATACTATACTATACTATACTATACTATACTATACTATACTATACTATTCTATACTATACTATACTATACTATACTATACTATACTATACTATACTATACTATACTATTCTATACTATACTATACTATACTATACTATACTATACTATATTATACTATACTACACTATACCATACCATACCACACCATGCCACGCCATGCCATGCCATACCATACAATATGATACAATATATGATACAACACGATACAATGCTCTCTAGTATAAAGTATGTTTTTGCTTTAATTTTTATCTGCCACACTTTAATACAGGGAAAACAGTTAACACTGAATAAATGCTGTTGATTCAGTTAGTGCCAGCTGTGTATCAATATGAAGCTTACAGAGCATTTTATGTATGTTACGTCATTGGAAACCAGGAGGCAGGTTATTATCAACTCCATTTTACAGATGAAGAAAAGACGTCTCAGAGAGGTGACACGATTTTCTCGTAGTCCCAGGTGGTAAGTACAGATGATGGGATCTGAACCCTAGTGTCTATATGAATCCAAGTGGTTTGCGCCATAGAGATCATCATGGATGGTCATCACCTGATGCCATGCCCCTCTCCCAACCCCATTGCAAGACTCGTCATGATCTCTATAAGTGAATGTGGGAAATAGAACCCCAACCCCCCATTATTCTCACCCTGACAAACAAGATTCATCTTTCCCATCCAGGCACCTGGAATTTGTTTTTAGGTGTTACTGCTACTGAAGATGGCAAAGTAATACCTCTGGCCTCCCTATGTACTTTTCTGTCGCCGTTTTCTCTGATAAATTGCCCAATTTTCTTAGCAAATTCAGCAACAATAACTGTTTTCTGCAAGCCTATATAGCTTCTCATTTTAGCTAAATAAATAAAGTGGGATAGAATGATAGTGAGGGAGAGACTTCATACTTCCCCTAAAGGCAGGAATCACAAATTCCTACCTTTATTAGGCTTTGGGATTTGCTCATTCTTAATCCAGATGAATAAAAGAGCCCTGGGTGTGTTTTTACATCTCCCCAGACTACTTCTGCCCTTGGACCACTCACCCAAAGTTTCTTGGATTGATGCAGGAATAATGGGATAGACCTGGAGTTCCAATAGGGATATTCCAATCCTGCTACAGGTACATACCATCTGAGTGACCTGAGGCAAATTACTTGACCTCAGTTTCACCATTTGGAAAATGAGGATAATAATGTAACTTAGAATGTCAGAGCTGGGAGGGCCCCTAGAACAGAGAATGTCAGAGCTGGGAGGGGCCTTAGAGCACAGGATTCCAGTGGAATGAAATCACCTTCAGAGCATTTTTATCTTCATATCCCCTTATCTGGCATGTAATAGATGTTTAATGAATGCCTGCTAAATTGAAATGGATATAAGAGGTGAGAGGGCATTTAGAGCAGACTGCAGTGGACAGATCACTGAGCCTGATGTCACAAGATGTAAACTCATTCCTGCCTCAGAAACTTAACTAGTTGTTTGATTTTGGGCAAGGGGCCTGGTCACTCTAAGCCTCAACATCCTCATCTGTAAAATGGAAATGATATGTAGCACTTATTTCACAGGACCCTTGTGAGGGTCAAATGTGATAATATATTTAAGATATCTTGCAATCTTTAAAGCACTTTATAAATTCTGGTTGTCATCACCACCATCACCACCATCATCATCATTGTCGTCATCACCATCATCATCATCACCAACATCATCACCACCACCACCATCATCATCATCATCATCATCATCACTACTACTACTACTACTGTAGTCCTAGCCAGTGTAGTCTCTCATGCTGATGTCTAGTGTCTGATGCTGGACAAAATGGTACTGCCATACCCTCCTCACAGGGATGTCTGGGAAAGAGACATATGAAGCAACACATGTTTAACCAACAAGAGACAAGAGTGATGTTGAAATAATTCTCCAATCAAGTTAAAGCCAGGAAACTCCAGCTTTCTGCTTTCCTGGAGGCTCACAGTACCTTCTCCTCCCACTGACTCATCCTACTTTGTCAGCCCAGATAAGTGATAAAGTCAAGATCTTCTCTGGGCACATTTGCAGGTTCCTCCCAGGGCTACAGTCAATGCAGATACACATGAGCCGAGGCTTCCATCTGCCTTTTGCCTCAATGAGTACTTGAGGGATCATTGAACCCAACACTTACCATTTTAGAGATGAGGAATGTGAAGTCCAGAAAGACTGAATGATTTATTTGCCTGAGAATTATAGAGCAAAGTAATGGCAGAACCAGTATTAGAATCAAGATGTCCTAAAGCCCAATCCATGTTCTCCTCTCTTCCACATGGCATATCTTTAAATACTTGGAGACAATTATTATATCCTTGCTCTAGTCTCTTCTCTCTTCCCTTTACTACCCATTGCTTTTTTGGGGGGGGAGGGCAATTGGGGTTAAGTGACTTGCCCAAGGTCACATGGCTAGTTTTTGTGTTAAGTGTCTGAGGCCAGATTTGAACTCAGGTCCTCCTGACTCTAGGGCCGGTGCTCTATTCACTGTACCACCTAGCCACTCCCTTTACTACCCATTTCAGGCAACCTTCCCCTATGGGTACCCAACATTTCCATACTGTCTGGTCTAACCAGAAAATAGCAAACCAACCTCATAAACTAATTCAAACTAAAGTGTTATTGACTAAATGACATTTCCTTCTCCATGGACTCTGTGTACTTTAAAAACAGAGTGCCATAGGGAGAGGAAAGTGCTAAGCAAGGGCTTAGGATTCAGTCACAAAGGACTTCACCATTAACGGTAGAATATTCTGTCTGATGAGTGGCAACAGCAAGAGAAAGATGTTTTCCAGTGAGTTCTTTTCTAGGAATTTAAAAAATTGTGTTATGACCAACTACTCTACCTGTACACAAAACCAGGTCTAAGATCCTGTTGAGTTCCAGAAATCTATTTCCATGATTTCCAAATTTTTGAGACTCTTTCTCCCTGTATATAAAAAATTGAATACTTAAGTGATAATGGGTGTGCTATTAATACCAATTGATTGAAAACATTCTGATGTCCAGTCTGCTATGTCTCTGGACTTTGTGTCACTTTCAAATTTCATAACAATGTTAATTCCTTTATCCCAAGTCATTGATAAAAATGTTGAACTGCCCAGAGCCATTCAGATATTCATCGTCTTTCCTGATGTACTCCATGGGAGACCCCTCTGAAGAGCAGGAAACTCCCTCCCAAGTTATCATGACACCATTAATGACTATATCCTTTCAACTAATTCTGTATCTTTCTAACTTCTCTACTTCTGCTTTAACCCATGCCTGTCCATCTTTAAAGACTATGACTAAAAGCTGCCTTGAATAAATTAAATGATTTTAAATAAATCAGTGTGTGTTCTATCATAACAGCATTGACATACATTTAAAAATACCACATGGAAATGTGTGAGACATGTATTCAGTCTACCAAAGGGATGTTTGCTTAGGTATTATACTGACTCATTTGATAAGAGGGTTGGTGCACATTCTGGAGATTTGAAATAGAGTTGAACCTTGGAATTCATATGTATTCATGGACTCTTGCAAAAACTGTTTGTCCCACCTCATCACCTCCAGGCATTCTAGCCTCAAGCTTTAGAATCACTGATTTATATGATCTATAATACAATGATTTTGAACACCTTTATATCTGTTATGTCTGAGGAAGAATAGCATCCATTTATCCATTCTTTCTTTTCCTTCCTCCCTCACTCCCTTCCTTTTTTCTTCCTTCCTTCCTTCCTTCCTATCTTCCTTCCTTCCTCCTTTCCTTCTTCCTTCCTTCCTTTCTCCCTCCCTCCCTTCCTCCCTCCTTTCCTTCCTTCCTCCCTCTATCTTTCCCTCCCTCCCTTCCTTCCTTCTTTCCTTCTTTCCTTCCTTCTTTCCTTCCTTCCTTCCTTCCTTCCTTCCTTCCTTCCTTCCTTCCTTCCTTCCTTCCTTCCTTCCTTCCTTCCTTCCTCTGAGTCTGACTCATAATTGAAAACCTGCACCACTGACCCTGTCCCTTCTTCCATCACAGCACAGATATACAATATCTCTGACATCTGCTCCCTTCTACTCCCACAGCTGTGCCAGCCTAATTCAGACCTCTGAACACCACTAAGCTGGCCTGCTGCAATGGGGAGAGGGAATGAGGCTGGAACTAGGATTTCATTTGGCATAGTGAAATTCTGGATGAGGACACTCCCTCTACCAATGCACATCTGCAGCTTCTCTGCAGAATACTGTCTTAGAGAATTACTCTGAACAGTGAAAATTCAATGACTTTCCCAGGGTCATCCATAAAGTATATGACAAAAGTCAGGTCTTTCTGAAGGCAAGTCCAATCTTTAAACGAATTTTTATTGATATTCTTTGTTTTTTTGTATAACCTACATTTCCTTTCTTCATCCCACAGAGACATACCTCTAACAAGAATAAAAGAGGAGGAGAAAAAAACAGTTCAGGAAGGAAGAAAGGAAGGAAGGAGGGAAGGAGGGAAAGAGGGAGGTAAAGAAGGAGGAAACCTATCTAGGTTTTATATTTTATGTTCTAAGGGCTTCCTCAGCTCTGACATTCTTTATTCTAAAACCTCCCCAGATTGGACATTCTATGTTCTAAAGCCCCATCTAGCTATAACACTCAATGATTTGACTATTTATTCCAGAGTTTCTTATATCTTCCCTAATGCTCAAAACTTTCTCGACTGTCAGAATCTATATCCTGCCAAGAGGAGCTTAAAGTTTGCTCATGGAAATGAATGAGGCCTCCAGACAGTTCAGGGACATTCTGTTAGGCAGTTTTGAATAATTGGCACTGGGAGGCTACACTTGGCCTGCCATTCTGGCATTGAAGGCTGGTTAGGAAAAACAGAAACGGGACCTGAAATCCCCGGGTGAAAGAGAAACTTTTTCCTTAGAGACCAGACAGGAATCAGACCAAAGGGGACAGATCCTGTCTCATGACTTTAAGCTTCTAGCCACACTACCCAACTGACAGCTCCAGCACCCCTCCTAATGCTTGGGGTCCAAGTGATGTCCTACAGGGACCTAACCGAAGGTCACATTAGTCAGGGAGGTTGCTACCTCCACAGCATTCATTTCCAGAGGGTTATTAGAGTCTCATGAAGCAATAGAGAGGCAGCTAGTCATAGTGAATAGTGGGCTGATCTTAGAGACAAGAGACCCGCTTTTTAATCTCACCATTGCTATTTGCTGGCTGGTTGGCTATTGTCAATTCACTTAATCTCTTAGTGACACCAGGCTCGAAGACTCCAAGTCAAGGACGAATTGCCCATCTGGATATTTGCATCTGGGAAGGGAGTTTCTATAAGGGAAGTTATTTATGGCAATTAAAATAAAATCACAGGTCCAAGAAGCAACAAAGATAACAACTACCATGACAAAGAACAACCAGCAATCACAAATATGTCTAAAGCAGTGGATGGACAGTGCAGTACAGGAGAAGGGTGCTGGCCTTAGAGGGAGGAGAAGGGTTTGAATCTGGCTTTAGTACTGTGTGGCCTTAGACAATTGCCTCAAGCTCTCTGAACCTCCATTTGTCCCTCTACAGAATAGATGCAAAAATTGCTCTTTTATAGCTAGCTCATGGTGCTTGCCATATCATTGTTTGCTTATTGTTTCCCCCATTAAATTGTAAGTTCTTTGAAGGGAAGGACTTATTTTTTGGCTCTTTTTGCAATCCCCAGCATTAAGCACAGATACTGGCACGTAGTATGTACTTAATAATTTATGGATTGATTCATTGGTTGATTGGTGGAGTAAATTGGTCCAACCAATTTGAAGAGCAATTTAGGATTTCCTCCTACCCCACTCCCACTCAAATTACCAGGGGATATCACTTCTGGATCAAGAGTCCCCAAGAGATTAAAGAAAAGAGAAAAGGGCTCAGATGCATAAAAATATAATAGCTTTTTTGATGATGAGAACAAACTGGAAACTAAGGGGGTGCCCTTTGCTTGGGGGATGGTTGAAAAAATTGTGAATTTAATGGAATACTATTGTGTTCTAAGAAGCAGTAACAAAGATGGCTTTAGAGAAACCTGGGAAGAGTTGTATCAACTGGTGCAGAGTGACATAACCCAAATCAGAAAAACAATATAATAACAAATTTGTAAACACAAGCAACTGGGAAAACCATAAGAATTCTGATAAAAATGATACCCAACCATGACACCAGGGAAGAAATTATAAAGAATGCTGCCTTCTTTCTGATAGAGAGGTGATGGATTCAATATGCAGAATGAAACATCCATTTTTTAGACATGGCCAGTCTGGGGATTTGTTTTGTATAATAATGCATATTTTTACGAGAATTTTGTTTTCTTTTTTTCCCCCAGTGGTAGTGGGGGGAGGAGTGAGAGGGAGACAACTGAGTACTTGTTAATTGAAAAAAAAATAATTAAAAACAACACTTGTTAGCTGTGTGACCCTTGGAAAGTCACTTAACAATGATTACTTTGCAAAACAACAACAACAAAAAATAATGCTCATGCTGCCTAAATGGTGGGGCTTGTTCCATACAATTAAATTCATCAAATGCTTCTCAAGCCCCTACTATGTAGCATGCACTGTGTTAAGCCACTGGGCATATAAAGTCAAAGAGGGTCCAAGACACAGCCTCTGCCAACTGCAGCTCCTCGTTTCTTTCCATGAGTTGAAGAATCTCCAGGTAGCTATTGTTCTGATATAGATTAGAGATGCATTTATGTTGCAGCGAAGAAGAAGAAGGACCTTTGTGATAATTTGTTTGGAGACTAAAAACAACAAAACAAAACAAAATCTGGCATCCTTCTAGGGATCCTGGACTAGCCTCCACTTCATTTCAATTTTGCCTGCAGTCTGGGCTAATCTGATTTGGGAGGGAGTATGGAATTTGGCATTGACTGCACTAGTTCACATGGCCTGCTCTGTGCCATGTGCCATAAGAGTACCTCCATTCACTGCAGGATTGTCTGAGAGCAAGAACCAAAGACTTTGTGATGTACGCACAGTCTCCATATTGCCATTTCTTGAGTTAGCATTGTTAGGTTAAGGGACAATCTTCAATTCCAGAGCCTGAAAGAAATAGCAAAGGCCTGCCAGGATGGACAAGGAGCTGAAAAGAGACCTGGGTTCGAATACTGTCTTAGTCACTTACTACTTATGTGACTCTGATCAAGTCACTTAAATTCTTGGGCTCTTCATATTGAATATAAGAGTTAGACTAGCTGACATCTAAGGCCCCATTCAATTCTGGGACTGTAAATCTTAGCATCTTCAAGTGGGCAGGGGCTGTCTGCCTAAGGACTTCTGTCCCTCTCTGGATTTAAGGAGAGTTCCCTGGAAAAGGAAAGAGTTGGAATACCTGGAGTATGGAAGAGGAAATAGACAATGAGAAGGACAAGCTTGAGGAGGAAGAAAAAAGTGAGGAAGAGGAGGAAGAAGAGAAAGAGGAAGACTTATCATGGTACAGTAAAAGAGTGCTAGGTTTGGAGTCAGAGGAACTGAATTCAAGTCTCAACTCTATTACTTGGCTGTATGATCTTGGATAAGTCCCTTCTCTCTGAGCTTCATACTCCTCATCTGAAAAGTGAGGATTTTGTACTGGTTGACCTGCAAGACCTTCCAGGTCTAAATTTATGATCTTATCACCCATCATGCCCCTTTAATTTTTGGATTTGCCTGGAGCTAACCAACTCATCATTTCCCAGATCTTTCAATTCACATTTCACTTATTCAGGACATTGTAAAGAGACTCGTTTTTCAAATAAGGGCTGGACTACATCATTTCTGAGATCTCTTCCAAAACTGAGATTCTGGAATCCCAGGGTTGGTTTGCTTTGTTGCTGTTCTTTTGTTTTGTTTTGCTCTTTCTTTCTCAACTTTGATTTCCTTGATATTGGAGGCAGGGGTGGGCTGGGGTGCACAGGTGTCTATACTTGTGATTTTATTTGGGGTAGGGAATGTCTAGTGTGGCCATTTTCAGCACTGGGATACTGAGGTGACTTGTCAATGGTAACACAAATCTCTCTCTCTCTCTCTCTCTCTCTCTCTCTCTCTCTCTCTCTCTCTCTCTCTCTCTCTCCCTCTCCATATATATATATATATATATACATATATATATATGTATATATATACATATATATACATATATATACATACATATATTCATGATTTCACATCATCTTTCCAATATCATCTTATTTATTCATTTGTTTTCTGAAGAAAAACCTATATTTGTTCATAGTTCATTTCAGGGTGCTTTCTGACTGTAGTAGTAGCAGCTAACCCTGTAATATATTGGTGTTGGGAGGTAAGATAGAGGTGGCCTAGTGGATAGAATGCTGGACCTGGATTCAGAGATGAATCGATCAATACTTATTAAACACCTACTATGTGCTAGGCACTACGCCTGTAATGGGGACACAAAGTGACAAAAGACAGCTACTGTCCTCAGAGAGCTTATAATCTAATGCAGGAGACAACATGCAAACACCTATATACAAAACAAGCTACATATATGATAAATCTGTGTTCAAGTCATTTTAGTCATGTCTGACTCTGCATGACCCCATTTGGGGTTTTCTTGGCAAAGATATGGTTTGCCATTTCTTTCTTCGGATCTTTTTACAGATGAAGAGACTGAGGCAAACAGGGTTAAAAAGATTTACTTATCCACCAGACCCTGGAATTCAGCAAACCAGTGTAGTCTTTGATCTGGAAAGGCTCATTAATACTAAGTAATTCACTTAACGCACACACAAACAAAAACCTAGCCGTGTGACCTTGGGCAAGTTACTTAACCCCAAATGCCCTCCAAAAAGCAAAAAAAAAAAAAAAATACTAAGTAATTCTACAGAGAACCCAAAGTCGCACAGCTACTAAGTGTCTGAGACAGGATTTGAACTCAGAACAATGAGTCTTCTGATGCCAGACCAGTGTTCTATACACTATGTCAACTAGCTGCTGCATGGGAGGAATAGGAAATAATTAAGAGAGGAAAGGCACTAGAATTGAGAGGGGTTGGAAAAGACGTCTTATAAAAGATAAGATTTTAGTTGGGACTTAAAAGGAGACAGAGAAGTCAGTAGGTGGACCTGAAGAGGAAGAGCAGTCCAAGCATGGGAGAGAGCCAGAGAAAATGCCCAGAACCAACTGATGGAGTGTCTCAGGAAGACCTGAGTTCAAATCCAGCCTCAGATGAATGGCAGTCTGACTAAGGCCAAGTCACTTAACCTTTGCCTCCATTGCTTTACCTGTAAAATGGGGATAAAGACAGCATTTATTTCTTGGGGTTATTATGAGGATAAAATGGAATAATATTTGTAAAGAGCTTTTCATGTCTCAAAGTTCTGTGTAAATGCTACCTATCAGCCTCTTCATCATTATAGATTAACTGTACAATATTAAGATTTTGTTGTAGAAAAGGATCATTAGAGCATATTTAAACCATGTGATTATTAGACATAGCTTGTTTCTTTTTACCATTTAAAAAGTTAAAAGTAGTAAATTATTTTAAGATTATAAGATTTACATATTCAGAACTTGAAAGGATAGTTAGATTAAGACCCCTAGATATCACTTAGACACCAGACATTGTGGATAGAACACTGGGCTTAGAATCATCTTCATGAGTTCAAATCCAGCTTCACACATTTACTTAGCTATAGGACCCTGTCTGCCTCAGTTTCCTCAATTGTAAAAAATGGACACTCACTAACTGTGTGACCTTGTGCAAGTCACTTAACCTTGTTTGCCTCAGTTTCCCCATCTGTAAAATGAGTTGGAGAATGAAAGAGCAAACCATTCTGGTATCTTTGCCAAGAAAACCCCCAAATGGGGTCATGACAAGTCAGATGTGACTAAAATGACTGAACAACAGGAGTTAATTGATTTGCTCAAGGTCTCACAGGTAGTAGGTAGCTGAGAGAGAATTTGAACTCAGGTACTTTATCAATGGTATATCCAAACGGCTGCAGAAAGAAATACAATGGGATTCTTCTGCACTAATGTAAAAGAAGCATTGATTGATTCATTGGTCAGAGGGCTGGGCTTCAATTTCCAGGCCAGCTCTTTACTAACTGGGTGAACTTGGGTGCCCTTTCTTTAATTTCCAAGGACCTCTGATGGACAACTATTAGGGAAGGTCCTAGCACTCAATTAGCCTTTGAGTCCTTATTATTCTAGCTCTCTCTGTTTTGTGACCTTATATTCATTTACTACTTTTAACTTTTAAAAGGTTATATTTAAAAAATCAATCAAAACATCTCAAGTGCCATATTTGCTTGAGACTGTGATGACACAGAAGGGGCATAAGGCTTGGTCCTTGACCCTGACCTTGAGGAGCTTATGGTGTACTGAGAGGCAGAATTTACATTCTGGAAATAGAGGAGAGGGAGAAACATGATATAGAATTAAAGTTAGAAGGGATCAAGGACAGAGAGTGGGTAGGGGAAGATGGGAAGATGGGATACCTTGGGCCATAGAATGTCAGAGCTGGGAGGGCCCTTAGAACAGGGAATGTCAGAGTTGAGAGGGCCCTTAGAGCATGGGATGTCAGAACTGGGAGGGGCCTTAGAACACAGAATTGCAGAGCTGGGAGGATCCTTAGAACAGATATATCAAAGCTGACGATACCCTTAGAAAGTAGAATATCAGAGCCAGGAGGATTGTGTGACCATAGTTCTAGAGCTGGAAGGGCCCTTAAAACAGGGAATGTCAGAGTTGGGAGGGGCCTTAGAGCAGAAGATAGCAGAATTAAAAGACTCTTTAGGACAGAGAATGTTAGAGTTGGGAGTGACCTTAGATATCCTATCTAGCTCTCATTTCACAGTTACACACACACACACATACACACACACACACACGAAGATTGTGTCTAATTTCTTGCCTTCGTGTATGTAGCTCATGGAAGAATTCCCTATGGGACTTAATGCCACTCCAACATCCAAATGGAGAACCAATTTGAATACAGGTGAAACATGCCAGAACCTCAGTAGAATATTATCCTTGAGGCCCATGCCAGCACATTACTCTACACTGAGGCCTTCTTAGTAATTCAGGAACTAACCCCTTGGATAACTTCTAAGCCTTTGTACTGAATGCTGCTCTATACTGAACAGTGTGCAAATATCAGGTCACATTGATTTCTCCTTTCTCTAGGTCCTTTTGTCCTTGTCCGTATAGCACAATTAGCCCCTTCTTGTAATCTGTCCTATTCTCTAATTGTCTGTACCACATAATGTAGCACTTTATTATATCACTATAAAATGCTGTAACATAAAATACTGTCTTGTTCTCTAATTGGCTCACGCATATATCTTGTCTCCCCACCAGGCTGGTAGGCTGAGTCATTTCAACAGATATTTTTATAATCCCCATTATGAGCAGGGACATGGGGCTACAAAGATGAAATGTAACAGTTCCTGCCCTCAATAAGCTTAGAGTCTAATAGAGAAATAGGAGTTAGAGTGTGGTAAGAGCAGCAAAGGGAGCAAAAGTATTAGAAGGATATTTGAGGATGAAGTGTAGATTGCATGATCCGATAGAATGGAAGTTCCTTGAGGGCAAGACCTACTTGGTTTTTAAAATTTGTATCCTCGAGCCTAGCACAGTGAGTTGCACACAGTAGGTTTGCTGAATTGAACCAAGTATTGCTTCTGTTCTGTCTCTCCCTTCCCCTCCCAGATGAGTGAGACTACAATAAATTCATGTTGATTGACAAGTTGATGAACCTGTCAACTTCCAAAGTGGATAGAACGTGGGATATGGAGTCAGGAAGATCTGAGTTCTAATAGTATCTCTAACACTTAGTAGCCATATGACCCTGTGCAAGTTAACAAAGCTAACTGAGCCTCAGTTTCCTTCTCTGTAAATTGTGGATAATAATGCCTCCAGTGCCTACTTCACAGTGCAGTTGTAAAGCTTGAAAAAGATAATGTACATACTGACATTGGAAAATGTTCAAGTGCTCTGTAAATATCAGCTATTATCACTATTACTCTTCATTATTAATATTAATAATATTTGTTGTTGTTGTTATTGAGGAGCATAGTGCAGATGGAAAGGGGGCTTTTGAGTTAGGAATTCCTTGGGTTCAAGGCTCCCTCCTAACATATACTGGCTGTGGGAACCCAAGCAAGTCAACTTCTAAGAGTCTCAGGCAACTCTCTTAGGCTATAAATTAAAGGATATTTTGAGTTTGGATTAATGGAAGTCATTTCCTCATTGGTGCTTCCTATGAATGAAAGATCTTGTCTGACAAAAAAAAATGTCTTTGACTAGAATCCCATTTCTGCTGGTGGCCTTGGACATGTCATCTTCCCTCTGGGAGGCTGCTGATCTGTAAGAAACAAATATTGGACAAGGCGATGTCCAAGTTCCTCTCCATCTCTAGTGACTTCTTATTGCCTCTATAACCAAACAGAAACTCCCCTTGTAGCTATTAAAGTGCTTCAGAAACTGGTGCCAACATGTTTGTCTTGGCTCCCTCTTTCAGCCTCATTGTGCTGCCTTTACTCCATTCATCATTCCCACTCAGAAACTCTGCCCTGGCACAATCCTGGGCTCTTAGAAAGGGAGTTTTCTTTATTTATCTTGCCCAGAACCAGACCTTCATGGTTCTTCCCTGCTAGGTCTACACTGGGAACCTCTGCAGTACTGCCCACCTTCTTCATAGCTTCCCTTTGAGGTTTTCTTCCTCCATTAAAATATAAGCTTTTTGAAGGCAGGGGTTATCTTAATTCACTTTATTTTTGTATCTCCAGTGCTGAATATAACTCCTGGCACAGCCTGTCTCTCTGTCTCTCTGTCTCTGTCTCTGTCTCTCTGTCTCTGTCTCTCTCTGTCTCTCTGTCTCTCTCTGTCTCTCTCTCTCTCTCCTCTCATATTAATATGCCTTTGTTTTCTGAGGTTCAGAATTCATGTTCTCCACAACTCAGGCCTACAGATTCCAAGAATCCTGGCTCGATAATAGCTAAAGGGATTAGGTGTTATCCCTCTTCCTGACAATGAGGGACCAAAGACCACAAACATTCAGAGTAGCAAAGATGAGGCAGGCAGAGAATTCCCAAATTTTGCCAACAGATGACCATGAGTGGTGTGTGTGTGTGTGTGTGTGTGTAAGCTCCTCCCCTCCTCATGCCCTTTAAAGAGATAACAGCAGCATGGGGGCAATCCAACAGTCTAAGCCAGGTTAAAAGAAAAAAAGAAAAGGGGGAGGGGGCGGGGTGAGAAGATGATCCTCCAGCATTCAAATTGTCTGGGCTGGGCTTCTCTCTGAATCCATCAAGAGCCCAATTGCTGCCACTAGAACAGGGACAGCTGGGGTTCTTCATACCTGGCCTGCTCCAGGCTGGGGCTGACCTCCCCCTGTTTGGGCCTCCCGATGTTCTACACAAAGGGGCCTCCCCAAGTCAGACAATCTGCTCCTTTATCTCCAGAGCCCCAGTCACAACAGGAAGGCTTGGGAACCCCTCCAAAAAGGCTGCCCTGGAGAGGGGAGGGCTGTGTGTGTGTGTGTGTGTGTGTGTGTGTGTGTGTGTGTGTATGTGTGTGTGTGTGTGTGTGTGTGTGTGTGTGTGTGTGGCAGTAGTTAGAGACCAGATGCCCTGCTTTTGTTTCCCCTGTTTCATGAGCCCTGGCTGTTTTGTCTAGCTGGATCTGTCATTTGAAAGGTAAAGGATCCAGGTAAGAAGCCCCTGCTTGTCCCAGTGATCAGGGATGCTGGCTGCCAGACCTTGCTTCACTCAGGCCCCATTCAGGTAGAGCAACCATGAATTCAACTTTCCCCTCTTTCCGCCTGGGGTCTGGTGCTCCATACCTCACCCTGCCTTTCTTCAAATTCTACTCACAATTTGTCATGAAGAAAATCTTCCCCTCACTTTTCATATGAAAAGACAACTATTTAACTCCGTTTGCCTCAGTTTCCTGAACTACAAAATGGGGATAATACTAGCACCTGCCTTCCAGGGTTACTGTGAGGATCAAAGCAGATAATATTTGTAAACTGCTCAGAACAAGCCTGTAGGCACCCTGTAAATTTGAGTTCTCCATTATTCATCAACTCTGGACTTTAAGTAAAGAGAACTGGTCTCTTGTTTGGTATGCTGTTGTGGTTTTTGGGGGGTGGGGGGTGGGGGTGGGAGGCAGAAGTTGGTCTAGGTGACTTCAGAGGTCTAACTCTATGATCCTTCATGAGTATGTGTGAATTTTTGAACTGGATGGCCTTTGAGACCCTTTCCCACTTTGAAACTTTATGATTCTTAGTCCTAGAACCAATCATTCCTAACTGTATGACCATGCACACACAAACCAGTTAGCCTTCTTGGGACTTTAAGTCTCCATCTAAAAAACAGGGATGGTAATTTTTCATCTCTAAAATGGGCATCCAACACTGTGCAGGTTAGTGAATAGAAAGCTAGTGTAGGAGCTGATTTCCAAACCCATTCCTGACACATAAAGACTGTGTGACTCTGGGCAAGTCTCTTAACTTTTCAGTGGTCCAGGCAACTTTCTAATATTTTCTGTTTCAGAATGGATGCTGGCCTGCCTTGCTGTGGGTTTCCTTATCAGGGAGTTCCTTATACCAGTGAAATCTCAGTTGCTTCAGAGGGTTGTGTGTTGGTTACTTTGGAAGTAACTTGTTACTAACAAGGATGGGAAGAACAGCAACATTAATGTTACTGTTGCATTTTCTCTTACACCAATCATGCCTTATAGTAACTAGCAAGTAGGAGGTGGGATCGATGGAGAGCCAGGTTCAGACCTTGCCTATGTCACAGTCTGGCTGTGTGATCTTGGCTGCTAAACCTCTCAGGGCTAGAGGCAATTCTATAAGATAGCTGCAGATGAGTTGCTGATCCCAAGGAAGCCACACTGGTACAGTGGTTTGGATTTAGAAGATGGGTGACAGTCTCAGCTGTCATTTTCTTCATGAATGACCTTGGAAAAGTCACTTGTCTCAGTGTTCTGACTAGTCAAAATGAAGGGGATTGGAATAAACCGCTTCTGAGCTCCAAATCTCATATCCTATGATCTACAATGGTAGAGGGAATTTCCATGCTGAGAGGGCCCCTCATGGATGAAATGACAAGATCCTCCCCACCCCACCCCCAAACTCCCCTTTATCTTGTCAGCAGGAACAATGATGTGGTTGGTTATTCATTCTGCTATGTTCAGCAATCACCAACACACAGACTGTAAAAAATAGCAGATCCCAAACTTGGCCCCATTCAGGAGACCAACCCCCCAGCTTCTGAACTGCAATTGTCTTATTTAAATGCACAGTTGCTGGGAAGATGGTCTGTCTCATAAAGAATGCTTCGTCAGGGTGCGTAGGTCAGAGGGCGGAGGGGAGGCTGAGTCCTGGTCTGCTCTCTGGGAGAACAGGCCCCTGGCTGGGAGGAGTCGGGCAGGACTGGTGACATCGCTCTAAAGGATGGAATTCCACTATACTCTTGCAGATGGTTTTTTCCTTGGGAAACTTGAGCTTTAAGCTTTAAGATACAAGATCAGAACCAGGCACAGGGAGGGATGTCATCGTCCGTTTTACCGGCCCATACTACATGGATAGATGAGAGAAAGGAGGACTTTTATGAAACAATGTGTTCCTGGAGGCAGCTGGGCAAGAGATAGAGGCTGTCTCAGAATCAAGAAGGCCTTGGACCAGATCTGGCCTCAGACGTTTGCTTAGCTCTGTGACTGTGCATATAACTTAATATCCATGTGCCTTGTATAATTTCTTGTGACTTATCAGCTAAAGCATAAATAAATTGTTATCTAACATTCTGTGTTCTAAGGCCCCTTCTAACTCTGATATTCTATGGGCAAAAGGGTCAATTCTCTGCTCTCACTGTCCTCCCAGCTCTGACATCCTGTGTTCTAAGGGCCCTCCCAATCTGACATCCTGTGTTCTAAAGGCCCTCCCAGCTCTGACCTTCTGTGTTCTAAGGACCCTCCCAGCTCTGACTTCTGTGTTCTAAGGCCCTCACAGCTCTGACATCCTGGGTCCTAAGGGCCCTCCCAGCTCTGACATCCTGTTTCTGAAGGCCCTCCTATCCATGATATTCTCTGTTCTAAGGACCCTCACAATCTGATATTCTGTATTCTAATGGTCCTTTCATATCTGACATTTTGTGCTCGAAGTTCTCTCCCAGCTCTGACATTCTAAGGTCTAATGTTTCTTTGAGTTCTCCCATTTTTAAAGACACCTGTACAGCATAAAATAAAGCCCAGTAACAGACTATTTCTGTGACAGAAAAGCTTAGAATATAATCAACATTTGCATTAATTCAAGAAAGATACAATACTTCATGTGAACCAACAATCCTCCATTAGATTTTCATCCTCCTGGTAGGAAGCCTATGAAGAATGAGTCACCCAGAATTAGCCCCCAGAGTTGGGGAACACAAGATGGAATGCTGGGGTGAGTATATCTTTTGTTGTTCAGTCATTTCCGTCATGTATGACCCTTTGTGACCCTATTTGGGGTTTTCTTGGCAAAGATATTTGAGTGGTTTGCCATTTTCTTCTTCAATTCATTTTACAAATGCAAAGACTGTGGCAGACAGGGTTACACAACTTGTCCAGGTTCACACAACTAGTAAGTGTCTCAGGCTAGATTTGAACTCAGAAAGATGAGTCTTGTTGACTCCAGGCCCAGAGCCTATCCACTCTGCTACTCAGCTGTCCTAAATCTCCTTATATCTTACAATACCAGTTACAGCTAATCCCATCATCATGCTTCATCACTGTAGCAGAAATGGGAGAGAAGGGGGGATGCAGTAGAATCCAGTCTCTCAAGACCTCCATGGTCACTCAACTAGCTAAACTCCAGGCAGAAGGCTTTCCATTTCAAATTGATGATGGGGCTGCTCTGCTGAGGTTTCATCTGCCATTTTACTGGGGGCATTCCTGCTGCTTTGTTATCTTCTGAGAGCGCGTTGGCCCACAGAAACAGACTGGAACTTAATTAGAGAGCATTTGAAGATGCAGTGACCACTCTGGCTGCTGGCCACCTTATCTTGCAATGCAGAAATTCCCTCTGGAGCTGTTAGCTGGGAGCCTTGGGACCTGACTCAGTAGAGGAATGAAATTAACTTCTAATTTGTTTAATACCTTAAAACTCTAATTCTCTGTTTCTCTCTCTCTGCTTCTTTCTGTTTTTATCTCTCTCTCCCTCTGTCTCTGTCTGTCTCTCTATGTCAAACTTTGTGTCTCTCTATCTCTGACCAACCCTGCTTCTGTGTCTCTGAATCCAACTCGTCCAGGTTTCCTCTGATATTTCAGAATCACAGATGAGACAAAGAGGCAAAGATTTTAGATGTTTCTTCGAAAAAGGAGACCCGCTGGATGGGGAATAGTAAGAAGAATTGGGACCAACTCTGCCACTTCCTTGCTGGGCCCTTAGATGAAATACTAAAGCCCTTTGTGTCTCTATTTCCTCCTTTGTAAAATAAGTGTGTGGGGGACTAGATAGGGTCCTAGGTCCTCTCTGTCTTTAGAGTTCCCTATGAGACCAGGGGAAAGAAGGAAGCCAGAGGAAGGGGAAAACAACTGGGAGAGCCAGGATTTGTCACCAGACAAGTGAGAATGTCCTGTTGCTGAGGTGCCACCAGGTGGCAATGGCTTAGAATCCTGCTGGCTTATGACATCAATTATCATTAAAGATATTGTTCACATTGAATTCTCAAATGTCAGAGCAGGTTGTGGGGGGTGCTGAGAACAGAGAATTTCAGAGCTGGGAGGACTCTTAGAATACAGGATGTCAGTACTGGGAGGGCCCTTAGAATAGACACTGTAAGAGCTGGGAGGGCTCTTAGAACATGAAATGTCAGAGCTGGGAGGGCCCTTAGAATACAGGATGTCAGAGCTGGAAGGGCCCTTAGAACAAAGGATGTCAGAGCTGGGAGGGCCCTTAGAGCACAGGATGTCAGAGCTGGGGGGCCCTTAGAGCACGGGATGTCAGAGCTGGAAGGGCCCTTGAAACTTAGAATGTCAGAGCTGAGAAGGTCCTTAGAACACAGGGTGTCAGAGTTCAGAGGGCCCTTAGAACACAGAATGTCAGAGCTGGGAGGTCCCTTGGGACAATGTTAGAGCTGGCAGGGCCCTTAAAACATGAAATGTCAGAGCTGGGAGGGCCCTTATCAAGGCTGGGAGGGGCCTTGGCTCCCTATCCTCTTTGTCAGAGATGTCAAACACAAGGCCCATGGGCTACCAGTCCAAATCAGATTAAAATGTTATTGGAAAATATTTTAAATTGAAATAAAAAATACAATAAAACATAGACAAGATTACATTTTCAAGCTGTCAATATGCCACCTTCAGGGATCCTTGTATATGGATTAACATGGTTTTTTTTCCCCCATTTGAGTGTGCCATCATTCTATTCAGCTCTGCCTCTCACCCTAGATACAGATGTAGACAGTGGCATGTTATAGCAATACATAGTCAGTCAGTCAGTCAACAAGCATTTATTAAGCCACTACTATATGCCAGGTACTGTGCTAAGGCTGTGGTTCCAAAGAAATGCAGAAGACTGAACTTCTTGAGAAGTTCACGGTCTGATGGGTGAGACCACAGGAGAACAATCTGGGCCTAACAAGATGTTGTGGGAGCAGCCTCAGAGGGAAGACACAGAAATCAAGGAACACTAGGGCAGGCTATGTGCCAAAAGTGGGACGTTGAGCTGAGGCTGGAAGGAAGCCATGGAAGCCTGAGGAACAGCCAGGAGGTCCAGTTCACTGGATCAGAGAGCACTCGTTGTTGTTGTTCAGTCATTTCATCATGTCAAACTCTTCATGATACCATTTGGGGTTTTCTTGGCAGAGATACTGGAGTGATTTGCCATTTCCTTCTCCAACTCATGTCAAAGGTGAGGAAACTGAGGCAATTGGGGCAAGTGACTTGCCAAGGGTCACACAGCCAGTAAATGTCTGAGGTTGAATTTGAACTTGTCTCCTCCTGAGGTCTAGAACTATCGACTACCCCACCTAGCTGCCTGCAGAGGGGCACTCTGCCCACAGACTACATAAAAGGGCATGAAGTATGAGAAGACTGGAGAAGGTAGGAAGAGGCCAGGGGATAGAGGGTTTTTAAAACCAGAGGGTTGTAATATTTGATCCTGGAAGGGATAGGGAGCCACTGAAGATTATTTGAAATGTGGTGGGGGAGGTGATATAGTCAGAGCTTTGCTTCAGAAAGATCACTTTGGCAGCTGAGTAGAGAATGGACCAGTGTAGACACACATTTGAGGCAGGCCATTGAAATACTCCAGTGGGGAGGTAATAAGGGTCTGCACTGGGGTGGGCTTAGTGTCAGAGGAGAAGGGGAGAGAGAAGTAATGAAGCAGGAAGAGGTAGACAGAGAGTAAGTACATATGTAGGGATAGACATACAGACACACACACCCACTTACATCTGTGTTTCACTGGGCCCATACTTCATCCCTGGACCCTTTCTAGTTTGCCATGATCTCAGTCAAGCTTACACCACTCCAGTGTCAAGCCTTCCAGAACAAAATGTCTCCTCCATGACATGATGAAGCGACTGGAAGGCAGGCCAAAGGACTCTATGCCTGCTTTCTTTTTTTTTTTTGAGGGCAATTCGGGTTAAGTGACTTGCCCAAAGTCACACAGCTAGTAAGAGTGTGTGAGGCCGAATTTGAACTCAAGTCCTCCTGACGCCAGGGCTAGTGTTCTCTCTCCCCCCTCTCTCTGTCTCTCTACCCCCCCCCCGTGTCTCTGTGTCTCTGTCTCTCTCTTTCTCTCCCTCTCTCTCTCTCTCTCTCTCTCTCTCTCTCTCTCTCTCTCTCTCTCTCTCTCGCTGTCTCCTCCTCTCCCCCCTCTCTCTGTCTCTCTACCCCTCCCCCGTCTCTCTGTCTCTCTCTCTCTCTCTGCCTCTCTCTCTGTCTCTTTGTCTGTCTCTTTGTCTCTCTCTCTGTCTCTCTCTCTGTCTCTCTCTCTGTCTCTCTCTCTGTGTCTCTGTCTCTGTCTGTCTGTCTGTCTGTCTGTCTGTCTCTGTCTCTGTCTCTGTCTCTCTGTCTCTCTCTCCCTCTCCCTGACCACCCAGGGAGAGGTAAGTAAGAAAGACAGAGAACAAAGACACAGGCCTCACTCTCTAATTCTCTTTTGTCCTGAACAAAGCATCATTTCTCCTGATTTTTGAAAATTGCTTACTGGCCTCCAGGAGGACTTTAAAGAAAAGGCAAAGACCCTAAACATGCACATTTGCTCAGCTTTGTTCTGAAAATGAACCTCATTTTGGCAAAAACACTTGAGTCCCACAAGCTAAGGAGAGGTGATAGAATCTGAGCAAGCAGGAGGCCTATGGTGGGGCGGGAGGGGGGGTGAGGACAGGAGGGGGGCAACGGGGGGGCGGGGAGTAGCTAAGCAGCACGGGCATGGGGAGTGAGTCAGAATGGGGCTGCCTCAGACTAATGGCAGGAATAATTCCGGAAAAAAGAAACTGATCCAGTTTTAGCTCTAAGAGAAATTGCTTCCCTGATTTACTCCATTTCCACTTGGGATCCAACTGGGAGGCATCAAGGGACCAGCCTATAAAGGGAGAGTTCTAGGTGGGAATTCTGCCCTGAGGAGGGTCCAGATTGTTCATGGGGACTTGGAAAAATGCAAGTAACAAGTGGGATGTGGGGGGAAAGGTAGAGGGGAAATAAAGGGAACTTTCAGCTGGGGTCACAGTGTCCTTAAAGGTGGTGTGATACTGATGATAAATGGCCCAAGGTCATAGAGACAAAAGGGACCACAGCTCTGGAGATGGAGGGGGCCTCCAAGGCTATATTTAGTCTCATTTTATTTAGGGAGGAGGAAACTGAAGCCCAGAGGTTTGAAGTAACTGAGGAGCTTAAGTTTTGGGTTGGACAGGACCTCAGAAGCCAGCTAAGTCTACCCTTTCATATTACAGGTGAGAAAAATGAAGCCTGGGACAGTGAAATGGCAGCCACTCTAGCAGGGAAGGTCATGGGGTCATGGATCTTGAGCTGGGAGGCATCTCAGAGGCCATCCAGATGCCTAGATCACAAGGTGACAGATGAAGAGATGGAAGGAAGTTTGGAGGTCATCTAGTTCATCCTCCTTATATTACATAGAAAGAAACTCAGGCCCTAAGAAGTCATGTGACTTGTCATAGATCACCCAGGTAGTAAGTGGTAGAGAGGAGATTTGAACTCTGGTTTTCAGACTATAAAATCCAGCACTCTCTCCACTCAACCTAACTTAATCCCAAGAAACACAGAATTAAGCTCAATTCTGATACCCCCAGAAGTTACTGAGGTAAGTAGGATTGTAGAATCTTGGAACTTGTGGGAAAGAACCTCAGAAACCAGCCATCCTTACCTGTATCAGAGCATAAGTGCCTTTGTGACATCCTAGTCAAGTAATTATCTAACATCACTTAAAGACTTAAAATCGGTTTATAAAAATCTTCATAATTCATCATTTGTATAATATTGATGTTATTGTATAAATTTTTGTCCAGATTCTGCTCACTTCCCCTTGTATCTATTCATATAGATCTTTTCAAGTCTTTTTAAACTAATAGATTTTCTCATTTTTACAATCTAATAGTATTCTATTATATACATATGACACAAATTATTCAGTTATTCCCCAACTGATGGGCATCCCCTGAGTTTCTAGCATCTTTGCCACCACAAAAAACTGCTCTAAGTATTTTTTCTCATAAGGAACCTTTTCTCTTGCTTTGATGTCTTTTGCAGAACCAGGAGAAAATTTTATATGATAACCACAGTGTAAAAACAAACAACTTTAAAAGCTGTAAGAGCTCTGATCAATACAATGACCATTTGTGATTCCAGGGGACTGAAGGTGAAACATGTTATTACAGAGAGATGATGGATTTAGAGTGCTGAATGAGAGAGAGAGGGAGGAGAGGGGGGAGAGAGAAGAGAGAAGAGAGAAACACAGAGAAAGAGAGAGAGAGAGAGAGAGAGAGAGAGAGAGAGAGACAGAGACAGAGACAGAGAGAGACAGAGAGAGAGAGAGAGAGAGAGAGACAGAGACAGAGACAGAGAGAGACAGAGAAAAAGAGAGACAGAGAGACAGAGAGGAGACAGGGAGGGGAGAGAGAGACACACAGAGAAAAAGACAGAGACAAAGAGACAGAGAGAGACAGAGAAAGACAAACAGACAGACAGAGACAGAGAGGGGAGAGAGACACACACAGAGAGACAGAGACAGAGAAAAACAAAACTAACACATGAATCAAGTCTGGCAGTATACACAGGGCTTCATACCCATAATCCTCCATCTCTACAAAGAAGGGAGAGAGATCCATTTTCTCCTTTCTTCTTTGGGAACATCCTGGGACATAAAAATTATATGGGCAGTTCTAACTGTTAGTGTTTTTGTTTCCTTATGTGGAGTCTTAATCTGACCTGTCTCTATGCAAGTGAGTTGAAATGGATTGTTTGTAGGGGTATTTGTCCTCTTCCATGAAGATGTTGTGCAGGGGTATGGGCAGTGGAAGTCCCAATATGGTATTAAAAAAAATCATGGGACTCACAGTCAGGTGCCCAGAGTTCAAATCTTAGCTCTTTTATTTGCTACTTGTGTGATTTTGGAGTAGGTCATTTTTCTTTCCTAGACCGCAGTTTTCTAAGCTGCAAAAATAAGATTATTGAACTAGATTGCTTATAAGATACTTTCCAGGCATTGGACATCCAGGTATAGAGCTAAGGCCAGAAAAGCTGACTAAAGGGTCAATAAGAATTCTTAAATCTGAGTAGGCAAGGTGTTATACCTAGGTTAGAGGGTTAGGGTAAACACTGGGTCAGAAGCTAGTAAGGTCACAAATAGAGTGTAAGAGATTTAGAGGGGAAACATTGAAGGATTTCAATAAACAGGTGTGGAGTAGGCTGAGCAGAACTGAGAGAACAATGTATGCAATTCCTATTTCACTCTAAATGAAGCACCCCAGCCTCCCTCATCCCCACCGGGTACTTACCCAACTTGCATTCCTAATGCAAGGATGGGTTTCCAAAGTACTGAAGATACCTTAAGGTTCAAAGAAGGTACTCACTCCTAACATTGCTGCTCATGAGCCCCCACCCTTTTGCTTTGTATCAATCAGTCCACAGACACAACTAACCTGCTCTTAGCAAAGGCATTTACTAAATTGGCACAGTGTGAATTGTAAATATAATACATTTTCCCCACTCAGTTAAATCTGAGATGTGTACTCTCAGAAATATATTTTATGTGGCTAGAATGGACATAAACTTAGAAGATGATGGTTATAAGACACATGGGTCTTATATGTGGCTCAGTGGTAGAAGGTTGAGTCTAAAGTCAGAAAGACTCTTTTACACACTTTAGACACTTGCTAACTGTGTGACTCTGGGCAAGTCATTTAACTTCTGTTTGCCCTAATCCACCAGAGAAGTAAATGGCAAACTTTTTCAGAATCTTTGCCAAGAAAACCCTATGGACAGTATGGGGTATGCTAAGGTCCATGGGATTACAGACAGTCAGGTGTGACTGAATAATTGAACAAAAACAGCTACACACATACACTTACTAAGCACAAACATATGTATAACTATATCTATCTATATAACGACTCTGTGCCAGGCATGGTGCTGAGTGCTTTAAAAAAAATATGATCTCATTTACTCTTCACAACAATCCTGGGGGGTAGGTGTTATTATCACCCCCATTATACAGCTGAGGAATACACTGATATCAGTAGATATACTGAGTCTTCTGTCTACATAATACATGCATGCATACATATGCACACATATACATATATAGACACATATGCACACACATATATGTGCATAAACACACTATACATATATAAATGATTAGTGGACATAAATATGTGTATATATATAAATATGTATATATATATATATATATATACATTTGTATATATATGCTTAGTTAGCATGTGCGAGTGTACACACACACACACACACACACGGCCACACATGTGGCCAAGGCTACTCACTATTCCAAAACCTCAGGAACTGGAGAACCTTTTTCTCCTCAGGAAGTCTTCTCTGAAGCCCAACTTTCTAAATTTCTAGGATTAGTTTCCTGAAGTCCATAGTAAGCTCTCTTTTTTACTGACAAGGGTTGTGTTTGCTACAGCTGTTTCATCCCTCAGGTGTCTTTCTCTGTATCTATTTCTCTCCAGGATGTTTGTCTTTGCTCCTTCTACTGTCCCTAGAACACTGTTGATGTGAGTGACTATCCAACTGCTGGGTGGAATATCACCTTATGGTTAGCCAGTCTGCTGCTAGATGTTGGGAAAACAACATTCAACAACTGAACCAATCCTTGACTGACCCTCTTCAGCTTAGCTACTTAACACCCTCAGAGGTGGCACAGCTAATAGTTTAGTTTAGCATACTCATTTGTCCTTCCAGACTCAATCAGAGAGGTATCTCTACTTTGTAAATCAATTGTTTGAAGACTCTTCCACACCTTCTTTCCATAAAAATTTAAGAGCTATGATCTAGCAGTGAATGATGACAATTCCCCAAAAGCAGGTAATGAATTATGCTTCCTACCTTTCGGAAGTTAGGTGACCCTGAAGTCAGGAAGACCCAACCTCAGAAAATTACTAGCTGTATGACCCTGGGCAAGTCACTTAACCTTTGTTTGCCTGTTTCCTCAACTGCAAAATGGAGATACATTCCTGGGTTGTTATGAGGATCATCTAAGTTTATATTCAGCACAGTGCCTGGCACATAGTAGGTATTATATAATTTTATGAATTAAAAGTAGAGAATAGGAGGGTGAAGCCAAGATGGCAGAGTAGAAACAGCACTTCCAAGGTGCTCTCTCCCACACCACTTCAAAATCACGTAAAAGGGGACTCTGAACAACTTCTGGAGCTCCAGCACCCACAGAAGGACACAAAGAAGCTAACCTCCTGCTGAGGACAGCCCAGCAGCCCAGCAAGGAATGGCCAGCACAGCTCTCTGGGAGCCAACAGCACAGCGCTCTGGGAGCCAAGCCCAGGCCCGTGTAAGCCGTGGTTTTAGCCCCAGGGTGGCCAGGCCAGCAGCTGGCTGGAGGGACCCCAGAACACCAGCAGCTGTGGCAATTCCAGAATTATCAACACAGACATGCCTAGGACAAAGTGAAAGATTAGTGCCCTATGTACTTTGGGACCAGTATTTGGGGAACTAGTCAGCTTCTTCCCTTGGGGGTGAGAAGCAGCTGAGGAGACATAGCAAAAATGCCATTTTGCAGCTCCAGTTACAGCTTCAGCTCCTGGCCTGCTAACTGTAGGGAGATCCAGTGATCAGTCTGGGGGTTAATCGCTCTTGCTTTAACCTCCCTGGATCTGGATTGCAGTCTGGGGGCGAGGTCTTGGGGTGTGTATCCAGCTTGCCAGAGTGTGTGGAGGCTTCACAGAGGCCACCCAACCAATACCTCTGAAATTTGTGAAGACCCCAACGTTTGGAACAGAAACTCCCCTGTCTGGTGGCAGAGTCCTACTGTGGCAACAAGCCCAAAAGTCAAGTAATTAAGTGGCAACATGCCTAGGCAAAGGAAACAAAATAAACAGAAAAATGCAACATTAGACTCCTATTTGGGGGGGGCAAAGAGGATCAAAATATGGAACAGGAGGAGGACTGGGAGGTCAGAAATCCTGCACCAAAAGCCCCAAATAAAAATATGAGCAGGTTACAGGCCATAGAGGACCTAAAGAAGGATTTTAAAAACCAAATAAGAAAAGTGGAGGAAAAATTGGAAAGAAAAATGAGAAGGATGCAGGAAAAGTATGAAATGAGAATCAACAGCCTGACTGAGGAAAATAACACTTTAAAAAATAGACTAACTCAAATGGCAAAGGAGGCTCAAAAGGGCAATGAGGAGAAGAATGCCTTAAAAAGCCAAATTTGCCAGATAGAAAAAGAATCTCAAAAGCTCACTGAGGAGATTCATTCCTTCAGAATTAGACTGGAGCAAATGGAAGCTAGTGACTTTATGAGAAATCAAGATGCTGTTAAACAGATCCAAACAAATGAAAGAATAGAAGGCAATGTGAAATATCTCATGGGAAAAACCACTGACCTGGAAAATAGATCCAGGAGAGATAATTTAAAAATTATTGGACTACCTGAAAGCCATGATCAAAGAAAGAACCTAGAAATCATCCTTCAAGAAATTCTCAAGGAAAATTGCCCTGATGTTTTAGACCCAGAGGGCGAAATAGAGGTTGAAAGAATCCACAGATCACCTCCTGAAAAAGATCCCAAAAAGAAAACTCCCAGGAATATTATAGCCAGGTTCCAGAATCCCCAGATCAAGGAGAAAATACTACAAGCAGCCAGGAAGAAACAATTTCAATATTGTGGAAACACAATCAGAATAGCCCAGGACCTGGCAGCTTTTACACTGAGGGATTGAAGGGCATGGAATATGATATTCCAGAGGGCAAAAGAACTGGGAATGAACCCAAGGGTCACCTACCCAGCAAAACTGAGTATTTTGTTTCAGGGGAAAATATGGTCATTCAGTGGAATAGAGGACTTTCAAGCATGCTTGAGGAAAAAACCAGAATTGAATAGAAAATTTGACATCCAGACACAAGAAGCAAGAGATGCCTGAGAAGGTAATCAAGGAAAAGAAATCAAAAGGAACTTATCAAAGTTGACCTATTTACATTCCTACATGGAAAAACAATAACTGTGACTGATGAAACCCTTCTCAGTATGAAAATAATGGAAGAAGGGTATATGGGCATATGAATACATATGTGAATGTGTGTATATATGTTTACAGTTATACATGGATAGAGGGCACAGGCTGAATTTGGTGGGAAGGGATGATACTTAAGGGGTGAAGTTAAGAGGTGAGAGAGGAAAGTGGCAAGAGGAGATGGGAAGAGACAGGGTAGGGTAAACTATCCCATGTAGAAGAAGCAAGGGGAAGTGGTTGCAAGGGAGGGGGAGAATAGGAAGGCTAAAAAGGCAAAACCACATTCACATTGAATTTGGTTCAGGGAGAGAATGACATTCATACTAAATGGGATATCTCAACCTGCAGCAGGATAGGGGGAAGGGGGATGAGAGGAGAGATGATGGATGGGAGGGCATCCTTGGGGTGAGGGGAGGTTGGAAGTACCCACTATAGAAGAGGGACAGAATCATGTAGGGAATGGACCAGGTGGGGGGTGGGATGAGTGGGAGGGAATTATAAGCAGCCTTGTACAATATATCTACTATGGTAATGTTTTGCATAGCTAGACATGTACAACATATACTGAATTACTTATCTTCCCAGAGGGAGTGGGTGACAAGGGAGGAAGGGAATGGATCTGAAATTCAAAGTTTTAAAATTAAATGTTTCAAATATATATAAATACTATTTTAACATGATTTTGCATGTAATTGGGAGATAAGATGTGCAGGCATTGGGGTACAGAGATTCACCTTGCCCTAATGGCAAAATCAAAGGGGGTATGGGAGAAGATATGTGAGAGAGCAGATTGGATGAGGGGATATCTTGTGGGACTGCTATTCTGGGGTTGTGGGTAGGGAAAAAATTGTAACTCAAAATCTGGTGGAAATGAATGATGTAAACCAGAAGTTAATAAAGCATTTGTTAAAAAAAGTAGAGAATAAGGTGTTCATTGTCAAACACTGTAAGTGAGTGGGTTTGTTATGAGATCTATAGTTATTTGTTACAAGGAGGATTCTTCTTTTGTTTATATATATTGCAGTGGGAGAGTTGGTGGCAATTGGGAATAGGAAAAGTGAAACTAAAAAACGAAAAGAGTGACAATGAATCATTAAAACAATAAACAGATGAGAGCAGAAGGAATTTCTGAAAGCGACACAGAAAAAACAAGACCATGTTGGAACTAGCTTGTTAAAATTTCTAAAAGCTACATCTAGTGGGGGGAAAGGACCAACTCAACACAACCGAATTTCACAATTTCATATGTAACTCTTTTTTGTTACTCCTTGGATCCTGAAATGTTTAGCTCTGTTGATGTTTTTAAAATTCATTTTCAAAAATTCAAGGAGAAAGTAGCAGTGCCAACAAGAAGCCCAAATGTTGAAAAGAAACAAATTATTTAAACATTCCCTGTAACGCTGTGATTTGCTTCAATGGACAGTCATGGCAATGATTCAGGATCAGACTCTCTATTTCAATAATTCAAATTCTGGATAAGAGTAAGGAAAAAAAACAATGTACACGTTTGCCTAAGAAAATATGAACCTAATATGTGAGTGAGGGAAGGTTTTTGCTGTTGTTGCCGCTGTTGGAGGTTGGTATAAACTGAAAGCATTGAATGGTAGGGCCAGATTCTTGCTTGGCCTCAAAGAAAGAGGACATAATGCCGATGAACTTTTTGTACTTCCATATAATATGAAACTGTGAGGGACTCCATAGGGAGTATTTAGGGAGTCTGGAAGGAATACAAAGTTAAATTTGGCAGAGGTGCATGTTACAACTTAAGTAACGAGATCTATTCCCATGCCCCACCTCCTCCTTCCCCATAAATGTGTCCCTTGACAAAAGGCACGGTACTGAGAGAATCCAGTTATTCACCATCAGGCCTTGGTTAGCACAACTAAGGTGTCCTGAGATATTCAGAAATGCAGAACAGAGAAAACTGGCTCTGCTCTGAGTTCATTTCTCAGGACAGCCATTAATTAGAATGAGATATCACATACTATACTTAGGGACCCTGCATAAATCAAAACCCAAGATTTCCCATTGAGGCGACCCATGGCTTTGCCAAGGCTCTCACTTAGACTTGATAGAATCCAGCCCAGGGCACCAGGCCAAAAACTATTCAATGGAAATCCATCGTAAGGGGGCTGCTGCCAAGAGGCAACTTGGGAAAAAAAAAATCCATTCTAAAGAGCTCCACCAGTAGTTCATTCTGGTGGAATCCATTATGACAAACAAGTTCTAAAGTTCATTTTTACAGGGAATCTATTATGGATTTGACTAATATTTTACACCAGTGGTGATTTAGCGATTTGAATTCAACCCTTAGCAGGGTGGCATAGGGAATGCCATATTGGATTTGGAATCAAGACGATGAGGTGTTCAAATCTCATCTATGTCACTTTACTAGACACATGACCATGGGCAAATAACTTGACCTCTCTGAGTCTTGATTTCCCCATTTGTAAAAAAAAATTAGTGATAATGATAACAGTTATCTTGAAGGCTGTGGAAAAGAGAGAAGGTTTATTATGTACTCATCAGCCCCAGTGCTCTTGGGGGATGGGGGGGGTGAAGTGATCTCCTTGACTGTCTTCTGTTGTCCTAGGAATTTGTTTTTAGGGGGGCATCCTATCCAGGTTCATTTTTCTCTTTTTTCCCTTGGCTTACTCCTCTCCTATCTTTACCTGTGTCCACCATTACCTCTCCCCCTTCTTCCTCTGCCCCACCATGGCGAAGAAGTCCATTCACAGGCAGATGCTAAATCGATGGTGTTGATCGGTGACTCCTACCTGGAGGTGTCAGCAGTATCGATGTTCAATGGACATCAAAGTCTTCCACAGCTGGCTCAGCACCTTCTGGGGTCCCAGCTCAGCAGCAGCAGCAATAGCCAGGCAGCAGCAGCAACTTTGTGAGCCTTTTCACCAGCTTGCTTACAGACAAAGGCTGCCCAGACCCTGGCATCCCATTACTCTCTAACTGTTGCCTCCCAACAGCCTGGGAGGAAAATAAATTCTTCCCCATAACACAGCCTAAACCTAAGTTTTTGGCCTCATTATACATTAGTCCCCTTCCCATATCCATGGTCCAGCTAAACTGATTTTCTCTCTATTACTCGCATATGGCAAGCCACTTGTCATCTCAATGCCTTTTTGGTGGCTAGCATGCCAAGAATTTACTCCCTCCTCATTTCCATCCCTTGGAATCCCTTAATTCCATCAAGACCCTGCCAAAATACCACCTTCTAATAACTTTGTCTTCATTTTGTATATATGTCATTTGTGTGCACTTTGTCCCCTCCCCCCTTAGAATGTCAGTTCCTTGAGGGCAGGAATTGCTTCATTTTTGTCTTTGTATTTCCAGGGCCCAGCGCAGTGCCTGACACTTTGTAGACACAATAAATTCTTGATTCATTGACCATAGGATCATCCTCCAACTGCGTCTCATGCCTGGTCTCAATGCATCAGGCTGAAAGCTCATTAGGATTCTCCTTCTTATCTGTGTGGGAGGTCTTTGGTAGACGTGCCAGATGTTGCTTGCTATCGGCATCTGGCAACAGCAAGAGGACGATGTGGAGTGTGCCCTCTCCCTCCAGAGATAGAGAGAGAAGTAACCATATGCAACTAGAAAAGCTGCCTGGGGCCTGGGAAGCTTATGGAAAGCAAAATCCAGGCCCCTGGGAATGAGATCAGGGCCCAGCTCATGGCCCGTCTCTCATAGATTATCCTTGCTGTCACACAAGGCAGCTTTTCACTGAACCACAGACTCTCTAAGTTGGACAGGACCTCTAGGGTCATGTAGGCCAACTCCTATCTGGAAATGGATCCTTTCAGTAACATCCCTATCAAATGCTGATCCAAGCTTTTCCTAGAGATTTTTCAATGACAGGGAATCCATGACCTCTTAGGCAGCCCATTCCATTTTTGGACAGCTCTGTTGTTTAGGACTTTGAAAAATGGCAGTGTAGTGAACTGACTGCTCACTGGGAGTTCCCTATACTGATGCATATGTGGGTCTACTTCAAACATCACAAAGCTCACTCCACCCCCACCCCCACTCCCAAAAGAGATTAACCTTGACCAGCAACTCCCAGCTAGACCAGGTCTATATCTGTAGAAAATGTTGAAACAAGAGGCCACCCTGCTGCTGTGAGGATCACTAGGCCACATGAGCAACTCACATGGAGCTAGGTTAGTATCCTACGGGGCCATGTCAGTGTTACCTACTGGATGGAATGCTAGAGCTAGAGTTAAGAGAGTCCCTGGTTGGAATCTTGACATAGTAAAGCTTGTTAGTTGTGTGATGGAATAGCCAGTGGATAGAGCACCAGGCCTGGAGTCAGGAGGACCTGAGTTCAAATTTGACCTTAAAAACGTACTAGCTTGGGCAGCTAGGTGGCGCAGTGAGTAGAGCGCCGGCCCTGGAGTCAGAAGAACTCAGGTTCAGTTCCAGCCTCAGACAGGTAACACACACAAACAAAAACCTAGCCATGTGACCTTGGGCAAGTTACTTAACCTCAGTTTCTTTATCTGTAAAATTAGAAAAATACTATCTCCCAAGGTGTCTAGCATGGTGCTTGGTACATAATAGGTGCTATATCTATACACCCATGTGTATATATGTATAGACACACACACACACCTATATATATATATATATGTATATATATATATATATATATATATATATATATATATATATATATAATTATTGAGGTATAATAAAGAGGGTATAGTCACTAAGTACAATCAGAAGCCACTGGTTTGGAACCCAGATCTGTTACTTATCCCCTGTGTGACTCTTTTTAAAATTTTTTTTTCTTTTTTTTTTAATTTTTAAAATTATTTTTCTTTTTTCTTTTTCTTCCCTGTGCGACTCTAGATAGCTCTCTCTATCTATATGGGCTTCATTTTCCTCCCATGTAAAATGAGTGTGAGGGTGGCTCCCACCTTGGACCCTTATTACCTGTATGAGCTATGGCAAGTCATTTCCCTTCTTAACTTCCATTTTCTCATCTGTAAAACGAGATGGCTGAACTAGAAGGTCACTGAGGTCCCTTCCAGCTCCAAACTCTACAACCTTAGGATCTTATGATTTAATGACCTCATGGGTTCCTTCCAGCTCTGAATCTATAATCTATGAGCCTACAACTCAACGACCTCAAAGATCCTTTCTAGGTGTGGCTAGGTGGCATGGTCAATAGAGCACCAGCCCTGGAGTCAGGAGGACCTGAGCTCAAATTCGGCCTTGGACGCTTAACATTTACTAATTGTGTGACCTTGGGCAAGTCACTTAACCCCAATTGCCCCTCCAAAAAACAACAACAACAACAAAAAGATCCTTTTCTAGCTTGAAGTCTGTGTTCCTATAATCTGTAAAATGGGTATAAAACCACTGTATCCACTTTGCAAGGCTGCTTTGAAAATCGCTACACAGGCAAGTTAGTTCTCTCTAAGCCTCAGTTTCCTCTCCTACAAAATGAAGGTTTTAATGCCTATAGTATCTACCTGCCAGGGCTGTGGGGAGGGCCAAATGCAATCATATGCTTTGCATATTTTAAAGCATCCTATTAATGCCAGCTATTATTAGTCAAGGAGCTCTCACTTTTGTTTCACTGGCATATTTTCTCATTATAAGTCTTTTGCCTACCTCTCTTCTCTGCTGGAGAAATCTGAGGAGTTTGGGGTGATTTATGGCCAATATAAAAAAAAAAACCCTCAAGTTAAACCAAAATATATTTGCCATCTCAGGGCCTGTGCTTGATAATGGTTTTTCCAGAAGTAAAGATCTGAGGCGGGGGGGGGGGGGGGGGGGGTGTCTCCCTGGCCCTTATTTTCTGTGGCAATGAAGCTTAGGGACCTTTACAAATTTCCTATTTGTGGTATGGCCAGGAGATGAGCAAAGCCAAGAGAGGTTGAAGGCAGGGGGGTGTCAGCGTGTTTGTTTTTTGAATGACTAATCTCAGGGGTTACCAAGTCCTGCCTTGACCTGACCAAGAAGCCCCTCTTCAACATCTCCAAAGGTGGTCAACCAGCCTCTGCTTAGAGATCTCCACTGAGAGGAAAGATAGCACCACCAGAAGTTAAACTAGAGATATTTGGGTAACTCAAAGTGACCAAGAACGTTCTGCATAATCTGGTCTTCAGTTTTCTATGTTCCCATTACTTAGTACTGTGCCTAGCTTATAGTACCTGCTTACTAAATGCACATCAAATGATTGATCTCTGGTCTCTTTGTAAGTCAGGGATTCTTAGTGTGGGTTATGTGTACTTAAAAAAATAAACTTTTCATTGCTATTTCAATAGAACTAATTTACTTTTAATTCCATGCATTTTCTTTTATGCATTTAAAAACCTTTTTCTGAGAAGGGGCCCATAAGCTTAAACAGACTGACTGCCATGGGCTCCACGATACGAAAAAAGTTAAATTCAACTGAGTAGTTTTCAGTAGTTTTAGGGACCCCTTTTAATTTCCTGTTCTAGAACACTGCCTAGAATTTAGTAGATTCTTCTGAATAAAGGTTTGTTGAATATATAAATGAATATCACTTTCTGTTGCATGGCCTTCCTAGCATTCAGCAGGCTAAGATCTTCAATCATTCATTCATCCAATGAAGATTTATTGAGTGCCAGCTCTGGTCCAAGCCCATTGTGGAGTACCAAGATGTACAAGGCCAACCCATCCCTTCTCTCACCCCACCCCCAACCCTCTTGCAACTTCATAACCTTCATTTAGCAAGTGGGTGAATGAGACCCATGAGCAAAGACACACAGTAGATTTTTGTTCCTGTCATGTCTGGGCCTGGCCCTTCTGGGCTACTGCCACCATACAATAGCTTGGGGAGGGGAAGAGTTGGCCCATTAGAATCACCAGGAAGTAAACAGCAAGTTAGAGATAAAGGCTTGCAGCCATCTAAGAGCATCTTTGAAATTGCTGACAGGGAAATTGTCAGAGCCTGATCTCCTGGTTTATACAATAGAAGCTTAGAATTGATAGGGCGTGGCCATTGTTGGTTTTCCTTCTCTCAACTGTGAGGAGTTCAATAGATATCACACAATTGGGTTTGAATGTACAACATCTTCTGTGGCTAACCCTTCAGGTGGCATCTGAGCTCTGAAATGGACTCCCATATAGGTTTTCTCTGTGTCCACAAAACCTTCTCCCCTGTTCTTGGAAGGGAGTAGGATTATAAGGGACAGAAAAAAAAATTATTGTGGAGTCTATGCAACTGATTTAGGCTCATCAGACCTGGGCCCTTGGTAAAAAGGTGCAGCCAGAGTGATTGGTGAATCCCTAAAGGGCAACCACCAGGTAGCAAGGAAATCAAACACAGATAGAAACAAATTCTAATTTGGTTTACTTCTGATTGTTATATTGTAATTGAATTGTAACTAGGCAGAGGCCCCAGGATCTTTGTCCCAGGATGGAAATTTCAGAAGTCCAAACATTAATATGTGCTCTCCTCTGGCAGAAAAGGAGAGGAAGGCAGCATACCAGTTCAGACTACAGGCTGAGGGCCTTCATTTCACAGCTGACTATTGTTCACTCCCTTTACCCTATAAAGAAATCCCTAACTTACCTCACCAGGTTCCCTGCCCACACCATCCCTTTCCCTACACCATTTCCAAGGAGACCAGTTTCTCTCTTACTCTTCATCCACCAGCAGACACATCCCCCCAGAGATGGAGAGAAATAACCTCAGCGTGACCATCTCCCACATGCGTAGGGTGAAAAGGAGCACTCAGGAGACTCTTTTTTCTTTCTTCTGCTATCAGTGAATTGCAGTGAGGCAGGCACACACAATATGAGTGATGCTTTTCCATTGAATAACCCAACCCCAGCAGTCACCGGGGATCAAGAGTTCGTAAAGTTTCAGTTCAGGGAGGGTGACTTCAGAAATGTCTCCGGCTTTACGCAGTGACAGGCTTCTGAGCCAGACCATCACTCTCAGAAGGGTCTAAGGTATTATACACTCAAGGCAAAGCAGGCAGAAAGTAGCTACCCAGTGGTGATTTAAAGGGTGCTTGGCAAAGCTATTCCATTCAAAAGCCTCTCTTCCTTTGGTCTTCTCATGGTGCCTGAATTAATCCTTGCCTACTCATTGCAATATATCTTCCTTATCCTTATGGAAAAAAAATGCAAAAGTGGCTTTTTATTGTCCTTAACTGAATAATCATAAACGTTCTAGGAGCCTGGCTACATTGGAAAATGTACGACCTTCCCAGAGTGCAGGACAAAACACAGAAAATTTATGGCAAAATTGTAATATACATATATGAATTGAACAGGAAAAACAATCAATGAGGGAAAAAAGGGATAATAACTAGACCTATTATTTATTTGCTATAGGGTCCATCCAGGTGAGGAAATTCCCTCTAGTAATGTAGGTCAGCACCTTCTCTGTAACTTTTGTCTTAGAGAGTTCCTTGAGACACTCAGAGGTTAATTGACTTGCCCAGGGTCACACAGCCTGTATGTGTCACAGGCAGGACTTGTACCCGGGCCTTCCTGGCTCTGTGCGCAGCTAGCTATCCACTCTACCACACTGCCTCTTTAGCCAAAAAAAAAAGTATAATATTGACCTGCCCTCATTCATCTTTCTAAAATTTGTAAGATTTTGTAGAGGCCAACTCTTTGATGATTACTGAGTTCTCATTTGGGGCCTGGGGATTTTTGCTTTGCTAAGTCAATTGTCTATGTGCATTTGGGGGAGTCCATTCCCTTCTCCAGACTTCAGTTTCCCCCAAGGAAGGGATGTTTCTGACCTCCCTTCCACTGTAAATGCTATGACCTATTGCTGACATTGCATCTAGAGAAAGAAAAGGGCCCCTGCTGAGCCTAACCTCATGGCAGACTGCAGTCATGACCACGAGGGTCATTTATTGGGGGCCCAAGAGCCACCAAGGGCTTTCTGGACATTCAGCTCACAAGCTTCACAGACCCTGAGAGCCGTTGGGGGAATGGGGTGAAGCTAACAGACAGTCAGGGAAACAATGTGGCTTCAAGTTTTGCCTGTAACAAATACTAGCTGGGCAATTGCTTAACCTCTTGGTTCTTTAGGCAATACTCTAAGACTCTGAAATTTCAGAGCATGTACAAGTGGGCTCTGAATTGGGAAGGCAGGTTTCTTGACTTGGAGTTCCATATAATAAAGAATCCATAGTCCAAGACCACCCCCCAAAATTACTTTTATGGAGTCATTGAATGCATTATTCATACCCATACTGAAGAGGGAGAAACTGAGTCTCAGAGACGAATAAATGTCAGAAACAAGATTTGAATGGGAGTCTTTCTGACTTGAGACCCAGCATTCTATTCCTTTATCCATAAAGAATCTTGGGTCAGGAGTCAGGAAATGTAGGTGATAGTTCTGCGTCTCCTGTAACTAGGACTTGGCACAAGTCACTTCCCTGAGCTAGGTCTCTTATGTAAAACAAGGAGATTGTATTACAGAATTTTGATGGCTCCTTCTGGCTCTCAAAAGCCTGTATGTTTCTGGAGAGATCCCATTCGCTGCTGGATAATCCAGTCAATGGACATAGCATGCTTACACATGCTTTCCCTTAGGAAAAAAAATCACCTCTTCCCTAGAGAACCAGCAAGCCAGCTCTTTTACAAATCTAAGAAAAATAAAGTTGTCTATGCTATAGTGAGAGAGCGTAAAAAAAGATTCAGAAAACATGGAGAGGAAGGGAGGGAGAGAGAGACAGAGACAGACACACACACACACACAGAGAAAGGCATACAGAGACAAAGAGACAGAGACAGACACAGAAACAGACAGACCCTGAGACAGACACAGATGGATAGTCAGACACCAGGGGTGGGGGAGGGAGGAGAGGAAGGGAGAGCCAGGTCCCTAGGGACAGGTAATAAAGATAAAAGATCATATTTGCCTGTGTTTTATAATTCACAATACTCTTTACTCACAAGAACCTTAATCCTGTGCATTCATCACCTCATCCTCCCCTGACCCCCCTCTCCTTTCTCTTCCAAACTTCCCTTTTTCTAATGAGGACATCTTCCTCCCAGTCACTCAGGTTTGTAATTTCCAAGTCATCCACATTAGAATGTGAGCTCCCTGAGAACAGTGATTGGTTTTGCATTTCTTTCTATCCCTAGATCATAGCACAGCACCTGGCATAAACTTAATATATTCTTATTAATAGATTGATTGCTTATTGTTATTTTAAGTGCATTTTATTTTTTCCAATTACATTTTTAACTTTCATTTTTCTTTACTTTGAGTTTCAAATTTTTTCCCTCCCTTTTCTCCTCCTTCCATGGTTATTTATGTTTTGCTTATCATTTTTGCCACAGATAAAGAAACTAAAACTCAGAAAAGAAGGGACTTGCCTAGGGTCACACAGCAGGAAAGGGACTTGAATTTAGATCTCTTGAGGCCACGCACAATGCTCTTTCTTCCCCAGCATACTATTTCTAGACAGGTGGAGGAAAAAGCACAGAGGGTCAGCACTCACTCACCTAATTACCAAGAGGCTGGGCAGCCTAAAGGAAAGAGTGTTGGGTTTGAAGTTAGAAGGGACCTGAGTTTAAATTGAAAAAGAAAGAGCTGATAAAAAAAATACAGTGGGCTAATCACTTGGTAAAAGCTGGGGATAAGCAGAGTGTGTACTTCACTGATATCCTGGGGGTGTAGAGAGAATTAAAGAAAGGGCCCTGGAATATTGGGTGGTCTCCAGCAGATGGAGAAAGACAATACAGTGGAAAGCACACTGACTTGGCCTGAAGCAGAGGACCTTGGTTCACTGTCTGCCTCAATCACTTAACTAGCTGTGTGACCTCAGGCAAGCCTCTTAGCCTCTCTGGGCCTCATCTATAAAATAAATGGGTTGTGCTAGTGGGCCTCTGAGAACACTTTTAAGCTCTAAATTCCTGACCATATGATCTTATGAACTTATGGGAAGACAGGGACTAGTGTCCATAAGTTCACTGAGGTCCCAGCTGCATTGGGGCTTTTTGAAGCAAAACATTCTTCTTTCCAAATTTGACAGAAGTGCAAAGAAGCAAACCGCCATGAGATTTTCCTCACTCCTTGGGAAAAGGATTGAATCAGGAGCCTCCTGCCAATGCTCAGAAAGAAGAAAAAATCCCCTGGCTTAAAAGGAAAACGTTCCCAGATTGGGGGGATTATGTGCGGCCCTGGCTTTCTCCTTTTACATGTAAAGAAATTAAGAAGATACACAATCATTTAACATGCCACTGGTATAGACATGGGCTGGCCAGTTCTCTGCAGAACCTTGCTTTGGGGAGGACTGGACTTTTATGTGATGCTGTATCAGGAGCTAGCTCTCTGGTGACAATCAACAAAATGTTCCATCAAAGCGGCCTCCATCACTGCACAGGCCCGCTCTGCAGACGTGCCTGGAATGCCAGCAATGATAAATTGCATTACTGGGGGATTAGACGGAGGATAATGCATAATCACAGGGTGATTATAAGGCCCTAATTCCATCAAGGGAGGCCAGTGATGCATTGTTCGAACCCTAGCACAAGACCTTCAGCTTTAGAATCATTGCTTGGCATGGGGTCTTGCTTCTTCTCTCAGGAGCAGGGAAACAAGGTCTATTTATTTCCATCTAGTCCCTCTTAATTAATGCATTTGTGGAGGCTAACTTCCCCCTAAGCAGGAGCCCTTAACCTTTCTTTCTGGTGTCATGACTCCTGGGCAGTCTGGAGAACTCTTTCTTAAAATGGTGCTTTTAAATGCATGAAATAAAATATATAGGATTACAAAGGAAGACAATGGAGCCCTTAAAATATTAATATATTTGCAAACATTTGTAAAATACTAGGCAATAATAAAACATTATAGTATAATATATTATTTTAAAATAATAAAATATTAAAATATTTTTATAAAGCAAGTTCAGGGACCCTAGGTTAAGAAGCAGACAGCTAGGTGGGGAACACATAGAGCACTGGGCCTGGAGTCAGGAAGATCTGAGTTCAAATTTGACTTAAGACATTCACTAGCTGTGTGATTCTGGGCAAGTCACTTCACTCTGTTTGCCTCAGTTTCCTCATCTGTAAAATGATCTGGAGAAGGAAATGGCAAACCATTCCAATATCTCTACTGAGAAAACCCCAAATGGGGTCTTGAGGAGTCAGACATGAGTGAAAAAATGACTCAACAACAAGAGGTCTTAAGAGCTCCTGTTCTTAGGCCTTTATTCATTTCTCACCTTTGGAATATCTCTGTTTCCTTGATACATGCACATCTCTGCTTATTATTGAATTTACATGCATGGGATTTAAGGATGGATTGTCATATAGCACAGTGAACACTGGCTCTTAGGCTTCATATACAGTGTGTGTGTGTGTGTGTGTGTGTGTGTGTGTGTGTGTGTGTAAGAGAGAGAGAGGGAATGGTGAGGAAAGAGAGAGGGGGGGGGAAGAAAGAGAGGGAGAGAGACAGAGACAGAGACAGACAGGAGAGGGGAGGGAGACACAGAGAGAGACAGAGAAACAGTGAGAGGAAGAAAGAGGAAGAGAGTGATCTTGGGCTAGTCTCTTTACCTTTCTAGGCCTCATTTCCCTCATCTGTGAGATGATGCCACTGGACAAAATGACCTGTGAGGTTTCTTACCATTCCACATCTAAGATCCTGTGACAGTGACCTCAGTGGAGACCACATCACCCTGAAGACCTTGGAAAAGATCACTGATGGGGGTTCTTACGAATTAAAGCAAATCCAGCAAAGCAGAATATGGGGTACAATTTATATGATGACCATAGTAATGTAGGAGCAAATACCATTGAAGGATTCCCAAAGTTGGCTGAGCACATGACTAGTTGTGACTTCAGAGGACTGAGAGTGAAGCACATCAGAAAGGTGGGAGCCTCTAGGTGGGGATTCATCTTCAGACATAGACAATGGATTCACTTATTTGTTTCTGTTTTGGTTTTTTGCTTAACTCCTTCTTTGATATGATATGTAGGATTTGGGAAGGAGGTGCCATTGAGAAGCAATATTGATTTAAAAAAGCATAAATAAAATATTTTAAAGTTAATATGTGAGAGAGGAAGAAAGAGGAAGAGAGTGATCTTGGGCTAGTCTACCTTTCTAAACCTCATTTCTCTCATCTGTGAGATGATGCCACTGGACAAAATAAATAAAATATTTTAAAATTAATATGTGAGAGGAGGATTTTATATATATATATACACATAGATTAATGTATATATAGATTAATCAGTCAATTAAGAAGTATTTATTAGGCACCTACTGTGTGCCAAACACCATGCTACATGCTGAGGGTGCCATCTCGACTCACAAGGAGCTCACATCCTAATGAGAGAAAGGGGAAGGGGAAGGGAACAAGGTCTCATTAAGTGCCAACTTTGTGCCTAGGACTGTGCTAAGTGTTTACAAATATTATCTCATTAGTGATCCTCAAAATAGCCCTATGAGGTAGGGGCTATTATTATCCCTATTTTATAGTTGAGGAAACTTTGTCGGCCAAAGGTTAAATGGTTTGTCCAGTCACATAGCTGATAAATGTCTAAGGCTGAATCTAAGCTCAGGTCTTCCCAACTCCAGGCCCAGGACTCTGTCCACTATATCACCTAGACCAATGTAGTACCTACAACAATGTTTATAGGATAAAACTGACAAACATATACACAGGTATACATAATGAATATATACATACATCTTTATACTTGTGTGTGCATATACATTTTATAGCACATGAAATATAAATATATATACATTATATAGTTTATTCATATTTTAAATGATCATATATTTCTATATCATATATGTATATACATATATCCCCACATGTGTGCATAGGTATACAATACGTATGTGAATATATATGTATATACATATATGTGTATATACACACACATATAAAATAATAAGGTACAGAAGTGGTGTGGTACTCATCAGAGTGAACATCAGAAGTTCCATGCAGAAAAGACTCCTTGAGCTTCATCTTCAAGGAGAAGGGAGATTCCACAAGGTGGAGGGGCAGAGGGGGGTGCAGCATGTTGGACATGGGAGACAGCCAGTACAGAGGCAGAGACAGGAGAGATGGAGAGTCATGGGTGAGGAAGAGAGAGGCTGGTCTGTCTGGATCCCAGAGGACAGGGACAGGGATGAGGTATAAGGGTCTTGGAAGAATGCTTTGGGGACGGGTTGGATTGTGCTTTTAAAATGAAACAGAGGAGTTTCTATTTTATTCTGAAGACAACAGGAAGGTCAATGGAATTGCCTAATTTGGAGAAGTGGGGGCACATTGTCAGATTTGCATTTGAGGGGAAATTACTCTGGTGGCACTTTGGAGGACAGAGAGAAAGCAGTCAATTAGGAAGCTGTTGAAACAATCTATGTATCTGAACTAAGGTGACAGATTTATGAGCAGAGGGAAGGGGTTGGATGTGGGAAGTTTTGTGGAAATCTAGCTATAAAATAAAAATAATAGTATTTATCTGATGCTTTTAGGTTTGTGAAATATATAATGTAGCTTATCTCATATGATTTGATTCTCACAAATGTGAGGTAGATGCTATTATTATCCCCATTTTTCAGGTGAAGGAATTGAACCTCAGAGAAGTTAAGGGACTTGCTCAGGGTCACACAGCTAGTAAGTGTCTGAGGCAGGATTTAGAATCAATTCTTCCTGATTCCAGGCCCAGCACTCTAGCTACCAAGCATCCCTAAATCTCATTGTTGTTCAGTCGTTTTTTAGTCATTTTCAACTCTTTGTGACTCCGTTTGGGGTTTTCTTGGCAAAGATACTGCAGTGTTTGCCATTTCCTTCTCCAGCTCATTTTACAGATGAGGAAACTGAGGTACACAGTGTAACATGACTTGCCCAGGGTCACATAGCTAGTATATGTTTAAGGCCAGATTGGAAATGAGGAAGAGCTTTCCTAACTTTAGGCCTTAAGCTCTGTGAATTATGGCACCACCTAGCTAACCTTCTAAATCTCCTATCTTCCACTGAAGTCTTGTCAGCTTTCTCCCCATTGTATGGAGGTGAACTTGGGTTCTTGAAGTATGTGACAGCAGAGAATGAGGTCTAGCAGCTCCTTCTGAATGGCACATCCTTAGACATGGGCCCAGGGATAGACATCTTTGACCTGAAGGTCAGTTTAGCTAAGTTTGGAGAGGTTCATCCTGTTGTGCCAAAAGAAACAAGACGAGAGACCCACAAGAGTAAAATTTGGAAGTGGATTTTATTTTCCTTGGGACTGTTCAGGGTCAGGCCCAAATCGAACAGTGAGTCTTCATAGACAATGTATTGGCTTTTAAAGGGATACCACACAGCCAACAGTTACACAGGCAGAAACTTTCAAAGGCTGAGAACAGTGATTGGTCAGTACATTGGTCAGGCTAAGTCTCCCTGACCCGGGAGCCCACCCATGGGGGAGGGTGGGGGCTGATTGGGTAAAGGTGGAGATGGGTGGGAGGAGGGTGGAACTGAGCTGGCAGTGTGCTCACTTCCCTGAGGGAGGGCTAAGGTTAAGGGATGGGAAAACCAGGTAGCCAGGTACAGCAATCCCCATGAAGATGGGTGCAGTGGGGTCAATGCATGAAATCAGTCTACTAAGGCAGAGAGATAGCTAGGTGGTTTAAGTGGATAGAGAGCTGTATCTGGAGTGAGGAAGACCTGAGTTCAGATCTGGCCTCAGACACTGGACAGGACACTTAGTCTCTATTTCCTCCAATGCACTAGAGAAGGAAATGGCAATGGACAGCACTGGCATGCTACCAACCTTGGGAGCACAAAGAGTTGGACACAATTGAACAACAACAAGGAATAGCAATGTGCATCTGTGAAGAGACAAAGCATACTGCTGAAACCCCAGATCCTCGGTGAATTTCAGTAGGGTTCAGGCAGGAACTTTTCAGCAATGAAATAAGACTACTCTTGGAAACCTCCATTCCCAAAAGTCCGTGCGGGTTTAAGATTTGTGGACAGATCTGCTCCACATGGCCCTCACCTCCTGACTAATTGCTGGCTCCAGCTTGCAAACTTGAGAATCTGAAGTTAATTCCCCATAAACGTTTCTTTCACAAAAGTGAAATAACTTTAGGAAGTGAATAAAATATATTTTGGTTAGCCAAGAGATTAGGATCTTGCCTGCAGAGGCTCATTTTGGGAAGGATTTCCCCATCTGGGCAGGCCCTAGACCAAGAAACATAGATAAGAGAGGGAGACAGAGGGAGGGATGGAGAGAGGGAAGGAAGGAGAGAGAAAGGGTGAGAAAGAGAGAGAGGAATGAGAAGAAGGGAGAGAGACAGAATGACAGAGACAGCCAGAGAATATTTGGATTCCCAGAGTCAGTAAGGTAAAATGATGCCTGGGGCAAATTCAGGAGTGTCAGGGCTGAGGAGTCTAGGGGAAGTGATGGGGCATGGGAGCCTAGCGATCAGTCTCACTGGAGGCACCGTGAAGGGGCTCATCCCCTAAAGACTCCCATGGCTTACAGGTTGTGTCCCAGGCTTCTTGGGGCCCCCAAGGAGAAATACAGGAGGGTAGGAAGGTTGTGGACTCTGGGGAAGAGGTGAGACTCCTCCCATCCCCACCCAACCATGTCAGTGCCCTAGAGCAAGGGTCCTTCCCTTCTGGCTCATTATGACTTTGTTTATTTTAATCTCTTTTTTCTTTCTTTTTTTCCCCTCAGACTAACTCCCCAAGAGATAGGAGCTAAGCTAAGCAATGTGATCAGAGGCTTAATGTTATCTTAGGGAATAAGAGATTGGCTTGTGATTTACTGGTGTGTTGTTCTTTGTTCTTCATTCTTGAAGAAGACCAATGATATCAGGAAGTTGTCTTGCAGGTAAATTGGATTTAATTGAGGCAGGTCTGTGCAAAGTCACCAGCCTCACTATCTCCTTCAGAGACATCTGGGTCCAGTGGTAAGACATAGGCCGGGACCATTGGAGGTGAGCCCAGACACAGTGGGGGACCTTGGCCTTTTTAAGCTAAGGTCTTTCACAGGTCTCAGTTTGTCTGATCCAATTCCCATTTAAAGCTAGGTAGAAAATTAGGCAAAGAATGGCCTCTTTTCCCTAGATAAAAAAAAAAAAGTCAATCTGGGAGGGGAAGACCTTCAGGATTTATGACCAAAAGAGGAATAATTGCTATTTACACTCACTCTTGAGTCATCAGAACCCAAACAATGACCAAGTGAGGCTTGGACTGGAACATATTGTTGGCCAATCAAAAGAGAGATTTATTCATAGAGGGAACTATTGGATAAGGAAATTCCCTCTATCAATACTATTCTGTACTGGCTTTGCAGTTCAGTGATAGAGAATTACCTTGGGCAAGAGAGGTGGACTTGCCCAGAGTCACCCAGACAGAAAATGTGAGAGGCTGGGCATGTACCCAGACCTCCATGATTCTGAGGGTAGTGCTTGGTCTACTAGGCCACCATTTAGCTTTCATTTAATAAAAGGTAAATACCACAAACAAGGATGTGCCCTACCCTGGGTAAATCTGAGATACTGAATTAAGTTTGGGGCACCAAAAGTTAGGAAGAGCATTAGTGAACATGATAATGAGATAAATAAATGGATGGTGCAAAGAAAGAAGGAAGGAGGGAAGGAGGGAGGGAACGAGGGAGGGAGAAAGGTACACATTGTTCTCAGTAGTTCTCAAACTTTTTGATCTTAGGACTTTTTTTAACTCTTAGAAATTACTGAGAAATTCCCCCTCCAAAGAGCCTTTGTTCATGTATGTTTTATCAATATATTCTGCATTAGAAATTAAAATACCTTGGTATTTTTGTAAAAATTATTTAACCTTTTACACCCCCTGAAAAAGTCTTAGAGATTTCCAGGAGTGCCCAGACCACACTTTGAGAACCTTAGATCAGATTATCCAAATCTAATGTGCATTTAGTAAGTTCTATAGGGCCAGATGGCTTCTGAGGTCCCTTGTGACTCTGAAATTCTATGATTCTATAACTAAAACCAGCCCCAGACTCCTTGTCCATCACCTCTACTTCGAAAAAGGGCAGGATGATACAATGGGGAGCATCTGTACTCAAGAAGCAAATTGAATATCATTGTTTCAATGACTGAATGAAAGGGAGGCCTCTGACCCATCCTCAGTACAGCAAAAACAGTATTATATGTGAGGGATGTATTTCTATGACCATGGAACAAAGCAGAGCTAATTCAGTCTTATCCGTCAGACCTCAGTCAACCTTTCCAGACCTAGGACACATTATTCTTCTCCATACATGTTATGGTCCAGACAGACTGGTCTACTTGCTGTCTCTGACAAATGACATTCATCTCTCATCTCTCTGACTTTTCAAAGACAGTCTTCTATGCCTGGAATGTCTTCTTCCTCAGCTCTAGCTCTTAGAATCTCTAACTTCCTTCAAAGCTTAGCTCAAGGTCCACATGTAGCATGGTCCCTTTCCTGACCTCCCTCCCCCACTTCTTACCTCCCTTCCTCCCTCTACCAACTACTAGTGATACTAAGACCATCCTGAAATTATCTTATGTTCACCTTTTATTTACTTGAATGCATTTTCTATCTATTTATCTGTGTGTATATTGTTTTCTCCCACTAGGAGACAAGCTCCTTGAGGATGGTCAGTAAGTCAACGAGTATTTTATTAAGCACCTACTATGTGCCAGGAGACAAGTTCCTTGAGGATGGTCAGTCCTACTATGTGCCAGGCACTGTGCTAAATGCTAGAAAGGCTTGGTTTCCTTTCTGTTTGTGCTCCTCTAGAGCTGAGCACACTACGTGACACATAGTAGGTCCTAAAAAATTTCTTGGTGAATGAATGACTGGGTCTCTCCCAGATAGACTTGTTTTACTTCTCTGTTTTCATGGTATTTCCCCCAGTAGAATATAAGCACCTTGAGAGCAGGACCTGTTTCTTTTTCATCCATATCCGCAGCACCTAGTATAGTGTCTGGCACATAGTAGGTGCTTCATAAAAGCTTTTTTGATTGATAAGATGAACCTTAAAGCCACGACTACAGAATCAAAAAGCCAAGAGTCTTTCCCATCGAAAAACTCTTTTTGATGTAACCAAAAGAACATCAGAAAAGGAAATACAAAAGGGGAAAAAAAACATCTATTTCACCAGCTGAGTCAGAAATATAGAATTTGGATTTCAACTCTCAATCCAACCTAGGGGGAAAGGGGATTGTGTTTTCTCATTTATTGCTGCTAAGATGCCAAAGGCATCACAAGTTTTACAGAATGGATGGAAGCAGCAAGATAAGCTTGCCTGTAAATGTGGAGATTTCTTGGTTTAGAAGCTTCATAAATCATACCCTTTCCCCCCTTGGGCATCCAACCAACTTCTATGATCACATTTGGATTCTAATAGTCCCAAACTCAATACAGCAAATCCCCCCATTATTCACAGTTTTCAATCACAAAGTGAGGAGTAAGACGAAGAATCTGCATTTCAAATCGCTGAGATTGTTGTTATGACAACATGGTCTGAATCTGTTCTCAGTCCTGCTGCATAGGGGCCTGGATTCCAAAGCAATGTGGTGTCCTTTGTTCAGAACGCCTCTGAAAGGAAGTGGTGAGATGTGTATGTGCACGTAATACAGATCTAGGCATATACCTATACTTATGTGTGTGTGTGTATACACACACACACACATATATATCACACACAAATATATACACATCTGCATACACACTTATGTATACACACATAACATATGTGTATATACTGTGTGTATGTGTGTATGTATATGCATATATTCATTATATAGGAAGATAAACATTTATACACAGAGATGAACTCAAAAATGTTTAACTATGTTTTGTTTTTGTTTTTTTAAAGCAATTGGGGTTAAGTAACTTGCTCAAGGTGACACGGCTAGTCATTATTTATGCGTGGGTGCTCATTTTCTGAGGCCGGATCTGATCTCCGGTCATCCCAACTCCGAGGCCGGCGCTCTATTCACTGCGCCCCCTAGCGGCCCCTTTAACTATGTTTTAAAATGACTCTGCCCAGATGCATGTGCAAACATAAGTAAATATACAAGTACAAATTTCATCAATATGTGTGTATATAGGAGAGTGATGTGGTATGTAGAGGGCCAGGAAGGGTCAGGAAGACCCAGATTCAAGTCTTGCACCTTATTTTTGTTCAGTTTTCTATCATGCCCAGTTCTTCGTGACCCCATGGACTTGTTCATGGGGTTTTCTTGGCAAACATACTAGATTGATTTGCCGTTTCCTTCTCCAGTGTGACCCTATTTTACAGATGAGGAGTTGAGACAAATAGGAGTTAAGTGACTTGTCCAGGGTCACACAGCTAGTAAGTGTCTGAAGCTACATTTGAACTCGGGTCTTCCTGACTCTAGGTCTGGTGCTCTATCCACTGCACAACCCAGATGCACCAGATAGATGGCTGTGAAACTATTGACAAGTCTTTTAATCTCTCAGTGCCCTCTAAAACTTGCATTATAGATGAGGGACGGATGTGCATCTGTGGAAGATGTTTTAAAACAAGGAATCTCCTATACTGACAAAATCATAGATGAGAATCTGTATTGTCTCTCCCTAATTAGACATCTATCTATCTATCTATCCATCCATCCATTTATTTATTCATCTATCCATCCAACTTCTGTCTATCCATCTATCTACCCATACCTATATCCATCTTTCCATCCATCTACCTACTGTCTATCCATCCATTATCCATTATCTATTCCTATATATGGATGTATGTATCAATCTATCATTTCTCATTTAGTTTTTGGTGTAGGGAATGTTTAGTGAGAAAACTTCTAGGCTGTGACTCAACACCTGTTGGGTATAGTTCTGAGAATTATCTGGGGCAAGAGAAGTTATATGACTTACTCAAGGATCAGGGGCAAATAGCCAGTATGCATCAATTGCATAATTTGAACTCAGGTCTTCTTGATTCTGATGTTAACTCTCTGTTCATTATGCCACACTACCTCTAATAGATACAAATTCATAGATAAAACATAAAAATGATATATATATATATGCATATGTATATGTATGTGTACATGTTTGTAGTCAGTGAGTCAACAAATATTTATTAATTATTTGTTATGTGTCGGGCACCATGCTCAGGTCTAGGGATACAAAGAAAGACAAAAGCATAGCGCCTGGAGGACCAGTCTTGGAGTTAATTGGCCCCAGATATAAGGACTTATTCTGACATAGTCTATTACCAAAAGGACTATGAATAAGTTATTTATCCTATTTATCCCAGTAGCTTTCTAAGATTGGTTCTCAACCTTTTGTGAGGGTGTTGTGCAGCTGTTGGCAGTATCTCTGGTAAAGCCTATGGAATCCTTCTTAGAATCATGCTTTTGAATGCATAAGATGAAATGCGTGAGAGGACAAAGAAATTAGTTCTATTGAAACAAAGATGTAATTTTTCACCATCCAAGTTCACAAGCTCTCTGAAATCTATCCTTGTACCCCAGGCTCAGGACCCCTGGCCTAAGGCTGTAAATTAGGGAGGAGTCACTGGCCAGCCCACGTAAATGCTGTCCCTATACCAGGCATCCACCACAGCTAGGAAATGACAAGTCTGCTCTGCCAACCCCTCCTTCCTTGCAAAAGTGTGTACATACAGATTGTACCTACATACACAATCACCTGAAAGAGATGACATTTCTGGAGAAGCTGAATGAGAAATCAAGCTTCATCCATGATGAGCCATAGCATGGGAGTAGAGCTCTCAGCAGGCATCAGAGGACTTGCATTGCTTTCCCTGACAGGATGTCAGCAACCAGACAGCCCAGTGAAACCTGGCTTATTCCAGCTCAAACTCATGGGTCAAAGAATTTCAGAGAAAATGCATAGGGCTGCAACCCTTCCTATCACCCCCAAAAGCATATGTGAAGAAATGGTTCTCATGCCTCATTGACATCGGGGGCCTTGATGGGTAGCTAAGGTTTTGATTCATTACTTATATCTGCTTTAAAAAAAGGCTCTTAGAAAGAGAACAAACAGCATTTTTCATGAAGAGAAGAACTCCCTTTTCCTGAAGTGCGTAAGACCTTCCTCAAAGAAATTGTGCTGTCATTCTCAACCTAGAGGCTTAAATTAGGTCTGACCCTTTGGGAGCTCAGAATTCTAGGATTTTTGTTTGTTTTCTCATTGTTTATTTAGGGATGGACAGAGTGAAGAGACTTGCTAACTCCCTAAGCCAGCCAGAGCAGAGGAGAACAGGATTCAAGTTTGCCATTAAAAGACAAACAAATAAACATATCAAAAAATCTCCCAAAATTTCCCTCCCCAAATAGGATAAACCAACAATATAAAAGAGTAGATGAAGGAAGAAGATGGAAAGGGAAACGATAGTAGTGGGTGTAGTGGGGAAGAGTAAAAAGAAAAGGTGGTCTTCCCTAGGCCACCTCTTTCCATGAAATTGTGAAAGTCTAAGTTTCAAAAATTCATCCAGTCTTATACTTTCTTTCCACACCCCATGAAATTGGAAGACTTCAGGATTAGTTTAGGAGAGAGCTTCTTAACTTGGGTTCCATCATTTTAAAAAATATTTTAATAACTACATTTTGGTATAATTCATTCATTAATCAATAAACATTAATTAAATATCTACGATGTGCCAGGCATTGTGTCGAGTGCTACGAATACAAAAAGAGGAAGAGGAGAGTCCCTGACCCAAAGGAGCTTATAGTCCAATGAAGAAGACAACAAATTGGCTTCTTTTGTCATTACATATGCATGTATGTTATATATACATATATACATGTGTGTATGATATGCACACATACATGCATACAAATATGTGTATAGCTATATACATATAAACATATATTTACATATGGGTTTAAATGTATTCTTAAAATAATCTTCTGAGAAGGAGTCCATAGTCTTCATCAGATTGTTGAAGGGGTCCAGAACACACAAAAGACTTAAGAACCCTTAGAACTTTAAGGTGGACGGTGTTGTCTGAAGGTTATTATGAGCAGTGGGATCTTCATTTCATAGTTTTCTTTTGATTCATTTCATCCTTAGTACATAACACAGTTCCCTGCCACAGTAGGCATGTAGGAAATGTTAGTTGAGTTGAATTGAATTAAATTAATGGGATAGATGGATAGAAAGAGGGAATGAAAAAGAAAGAAAGAAAGAAAGAAAGAAAGAAAGAAAGAAAAAGAAAGAAAGAAAGAAAGAAAGAAAGAAAGAAAGAAAGAAAGAAAGAAAGAAAGAAAGGAAGGAAGAAAGAAAGAAAGAAAGAAAGAAAGAAAGAAAGAAAGAAAGAAAGAAAGAAAGAAAGAAAGAAAGAAAGAAAGAAAGAATTGCATGGATGGACAGGTAGATGGATGGAAAGAGAGATAGACAGATAGATATGGCACAGTAGATAGAGCACCAGGCCTGGAGTCAGGAAGACATCTTCCTGAGTTCAAATTCAGCCTCAGACAGTGTGTGACCTTGCGCAAGTCACTTAACTCCATTTGCCTCAGTTCCTCATCTTTAAAATGAACTGGAGAAGGAAATGACAAATCATTCTAGTATCTCTGCCAAGAAAACCCCAAATGGGGTAACAAAGAGTGGACACAACTGAAACAACTTATCAGCAACCACAACAATAGGAAAAGAGCAAAGAATAATGGATAGCCACATCTGGGGACATTGTCGAGAATTCAGCTCAGGCAATAGACTGAATGACCTTTGAGCTTCCTTCCAATTCTGAGACTTTAAGATTCTGTGATCCCCATGATTTTTTTTACGGTCACCAGGCCCTTACTCCAGGTTAGTGTATGAAGTAGAGAAGGGCACCATGGATGCTTGCTGTTGAGGAGTTTCAGCTAGAGAAATCCATTCTCATAAACACAGAAAAGCCTTTCCCCTCTTCCTACCCTCAAACCATCTTCCAGTAGTGAAGCAACGATCTGGAGAAAGTATCCATGACTTAGTACCACTTATGGCCAACACCAGGGAATCCAACTATGCCCTAGTCCTACTCACAGTGAGATCAGACAGCTCTGAGATAGTCAGTCTTTTCAGTTGTAGCCAACTCTTCATGACCCCTGTTGTAGTTTTCTTGGCAAAGGTAATGGAGTGGATTGCCTATTACTTTTCCAGTTCATTTTACAGATGAGGAAACCAAGGCAAGCGGGCTGAAATGACTTTCCTTGGGTCAGGGTGCATTAGAAGCAGGCATGAGGGGCACTGTGGTATGGAACAGAAAGTTGTTCTTGGTCACCATGTTGGGAAGACCTGAGGTTACGAGTCATTTCTAGCACATGTTGACTGGGTGACCACGGACACAACCTCTCAGTACTCCAGGCAATTTTCTGAGGCTATAAATTGAAAAACAATGACTGATCTGCTTCGGTAGAGGAATATTTCTCAGTGGGAGTTCCCTATACCAATAAAATCCTATGTCTGTACACATGATATATGATTGAGGACTAGGACAGTGTCACTCCTGGCAGTGTTTTCTCTAGTCAGATCACACTGAGAATATCAAGCTTGGCTTGGAGGACTCAGAGAAGCTGGAAGACAGCCAAGGTGGAGGAGGGTCTCAAGCTGATCCCATGATTAGTCAATAAGGGCAGCTGGGTGACACGTTAGATACAATGCTGGGCTCGGAGTCAGGAAGGCTCATCTTCCTGAGTTCAAATCTTGCCTCAGACACTTCGTAGCTATGTAATCCTGGACAAGTCATTTAACCCTGTTTCCCTCAATTTCCTCATCTATAAAATGAGCTGGAGAAAGAAATGACAAACCATTCCAGTATCTTTGCCAAGAAATCTGGGGTCATGGGACGGCTAGGTGGCACAGTGAATAGAGCACCAGTTGTGGAGTCAGGAGGACCTGAGTTCAAATCCAGCCTCAGACACTTAACACTTACTAGCTGTGTGACCCTGGGCAAGTCACTTAACCTCAATCGTCCTGCCTTCCCCCTCCAAAAAAGCAAAGCAAAGCAAAGAAATCTGGGGTCACAAAGAGCTGGACATGACTGAAAACAGCTGAACAAAAGATTAGTCAAAGGAACTGGGGGTTTCTATCCTGGAGAAGATGAGAAACATGACAGTGTTTTCGTGTACCTTCATGTGTGTAAATGACTATCACAAATTGAAGAAGCATTGAGTTTTTTTCCACTTGTCCCTTAAGGGAAGGATAGGGAACAATAGGAAGAACTAGTAGAGGAAGACAGGCTTGATGTAAAGGGAAAAAAATGTTTCCTGATAAAAGGAGTAATCCAATAGTGGAATGGGATGCCCATTGGGAGGTAGAGGGCTCCCCCTCCCTTCATGGAGGCTTCAAATAAAGCTGAGGGAACACTTGCTAGAGATATTGTAAAAGGGGATTTCTGTCCTGTTACAGGGTAAGCCAGATGACTTCTGAGAGCCCTCCCAAGTCTGACATCCCATGACTCAGATTCTAGAAATAAAATTAACCCCTTTCCCCACCATAAACACACACACACACACACACACACACACACACACACACACACACACACACACACACCCTCTACTGTCAAGAAATAGAGTTCAGAAATGAAAAGTATTTTGGTTTATACTGAACGTTATCCAGAATCTCAAATTAATGTTGAATGTTAACCTACTATTGAGTTTTACCAGTAACCTACATATACTCTAGGATATTTATATATATGTGAACATATGTATAACATATCTGTATATCATAGGTTTCTGGGAACATTTGGGCCAAAACAATCACACAGAGCCAGAAAGAGTGGCAGGCTGCTGACCTGAATCAGTGAAGGGAGTGTTACCATGAGTAAAACCCTGACTCTAACAAGTCCTACGCACTTTAAGAATCTGTGATTTTGGGGCGGCTAGGTGGCGCAGTGAGAAGAGCGCCGGCACTGGAGTCAGAAGGACCTGAGTTCGGATCCAGCCTCAGACACTTAACCCACACAAACAAAAACCTAGCCGTGTGACCTTGGGCAAGTTACTTAACCCCAATTGCCCTAAAAGGGGCAGCTAGGTGGCGCAGTGAGCGCAGTGAGCGCTGGCCTCGGAGTTGGGATGACCCGAGATCAAATCCGGCCTCAGAAAATGAGCACCCACACATAAATAATGACTAGCTGTGTAACCTTGAGCAAGTTACTTAACCCCAATTGCTTTAAAACAAAAAAAAAGAATCTGTGATTTTCTGGGCTTTAGTAGACCAACAGGAACCCAAGCCTTCTCTGATTTAGTAGAAAGACTTTGATGGCTGTTGATAGTGCCCTATGGCCAAGCTGTGATAGGCCTCTCTCTGCTTCTGTAAACTGATGCTCCTGGGCCATACTCAATGGAATTCCAACTGTGTAGAATCTTCCTTTGGTGGGAGTTTGGCTCTTCTTCATGTTCAGACATTAAAAGGATATTTTAGGGGTGGGACGTTCTACATAAAAAATTCAACAAATATGTAAATATGAAAATGATCTTTAATTTCTTCAGGGAAGGGGACGTCCAACTGGAGATTCCCTCCATTGTCACTACCGTCATCATCATTGCCAACATTTATATAATGCCTATTATGTGCTGGGTGTTATGCTAAGATCTTTATAATAATAATTATAATATATTATGGCATGTTATATATTAGTTACATATTATAATCTATAGAATATATATGAGCTCATATATAATATAACATATTACATATCATATTATGATTATAATTTTATTTGCATCTCACAACAACTCTGTTTCATCCCTACTTTATAGAAGAGGAAACTGAAGCAAACATTAAGTGACTTGCCCAGGGTCACACAGCTAGTAAGTGTCTGAGGAAGAGGAGTCTTCCTGAGTCCAGGGCTTGTCCTCTATTTGCTGCACCACCTAAGTGCCCCCCTGCCTTAGTACTTTTCCCTTTTTGCCTCTTGTTACTCCCCCCATCCCTTCTTCCTAGGGAGGCTCCAGTTAAACTACGAGCGTCTCTCTTAAATGTACTAATTAAAAGTGCCTGTTGTTTTCATCAGTGACTGGCTCGTTTGATTCTACTATGTCTCTCCTAAGTCCTAATGAGGAACCCCACTAGGGCTTCTCCCATATATACATAGGTACATTTAAGAAGACAGCAAATCTATCATTATTTTTAATCCTGGTTTCCAGAGATCCAACCTGTTTAAGCCAATGCCTTGTTACTGTGCTACAGGGACAGGTGATGAGCCTGGGCCCACAGGATCAGAGGGGCCTTGGGGAGCTCAGCAAGTCACTGATACTTGGTAAGGATTAATGGACTGAGCAAAGCCTTCATGTTACATACTTATCCCAAAGGTTTATTGCTTTGTATACAAATGATTGCAGCACCTTGCCACAGGAAATGAAAAAAAAAAGGCAGCTTTGTTTGAAAATAGTAACCCTTCCCTCCCCTTCTTCAGCAACCCCAGGCAGTGGGTGCAGGGCACAGAGTCCTAATTCAGCCCAAATACTGCCTCTGGGTGACCTCTCTGGGCCTTATCTGTGAATGAAAGGGTTGGGCCTCCTGGTGTCTGAGCTCCAGAACTACAATCTTACGGATGCCAGATGAGCCGAAGTTAGGGCAATGAGCGGGCCTTAGAGTCAGCATACACAGAATTGGGGGCAAAAGGAAATGCAGTCTTCTTTTTGGGGGGCGCCATTCTGGTTAAGTGACTTGCCTGTTGTCGTATGTTTCTCAGTCCTGTCTGACTCTCCATGACCCCATTTGAGGTTTTCTTGGCAAAAGTACAGGAGGGGTTTGCCATTTCCTTTTCCAGCTCATTTTACAGGTGAGGAAACCGAGGCAAACAGAGGGAAGTGACTTGCCCAGGGTCACATGGCTTATAAGTATCTGAGGCCTGATTTAAACTCAGGTCCTCCTGACTCCAGGATCTATCCACTGCACCACATAGCCACCCCAAAAATGTAGTCTTGAGATGAGAGAGACTACTCCTCAAGGGTGGATAGGGGTGTGGGGCAAAGAAGGATAAAAAGAGAATGAAGAAGTTACTCCTAAGTGAGAGCCTTGAAGGAAGATGAAGAATCCGAAGGGTGAGGTGAGGGCGTTTTGAACATTTTGAACAGGAAAATGATGGGAGTAGTAGATGAAATGCTAAGTTCAGAGAACATCAGTGAAACTGGTACCGAATGCATGAAAGAAAAGAATTTGAGTTAGGCTAGAAAGATAGAGTGTAGGGAAATAATGGAGGGTCTTAAATACCAGGTGAAATTTTACCCTCAGGGCAATAGGGAGCTACTAGAGATTCTTGAGCAGGAGAGGGCCATGGTCAGATCTGACACGAGGAAGATTACTGTGGCCTAGCAGAGAAGGGTGGTTTGGGGAAGAGACAGGTTAGTAGGCTGTCTCCATAGGTCAGGGTAGCTCTTGAGTGCTGACGAGGACTGAACTCAAGGTAGTAGCATTTGGAAGGGATGGGAGACAGGTGTGAAAATAGGCTTGTTCATAGAATTAACAGGCAACAGATAGGATATGGGAAGTAAAGGGGAGGGAGCTAGAAAGGCTGCCTGTGAGTGACTAGAAAGGTGGCAGGGCCTTCAAAATAAATAGAGGCATTTTGGAAGAAAGATGAGCTTTGGGGAGGAGCGGATATAAGCTCATTTGGAGCACCTAAATCTTCCTGAGTTCAAATCTGGCCTCAGACACTTACTAACTGTGGGACTGTTGGCAAATCAATTCCCCCCTGTTTGCCTCAGTTTTCCCATCTGTAAAATGGGTATAATAAGCATCTTCCTCCCGGGGATATTGTGAACATAAAAATAATATCTGTAAAGTGCTTTGCAAACCTTAAAATGCTCTGCAAATGCTAGCAATTATTTCTACTAATTATTATTATTACCTTGAATAAATTACTTAACTTCACTGGAGCTCACTTTCTCATCTGGACAAGGAGAAAGCTGGAGTATAACCTCCAAATCCTCTTCCAGTTTTAAATCTATGATGCAATGAGCTCCTAACTGGGGGGAGGAGGGAGGAGGAGAAGTTTCCCATAGGAGGCCCCCCAGCTGTGATCTGAAGGAAGGCAGTGGTTCTTTTAGGGGGAAGTGAGGAGCGAGAACCCTCCCCATGTGGGGGCCAGCCTGTGCGGAGGAAGGAGAGGGAGATCAGTCTGATGCTTTCCCTGTTTCCTCTCTGTTCCTGCTACAGGGCACATATGTACACTAGAGAGAGGAAAATCATCATCATATTAAAACACAAGACCTGCTAAAGTTTGAAGTTTTGCAAAGCACTTTGACTTCCATCATCCCCTTTAATCCTCACAAAACCCCAAGCTACAGGTGTCTTTGCCTCCTTTTTAGAGATAGAGAAACTGAGGCTTGGAGAGCTGAACTGGCTTCCTTGTGTTGCCATAACAGCTAAAGCATAGATTTGAACTCAGATCTCTCCTGATGCTCCGCCCAGGCCTCTTTTCACTCTTCCATGATATTGTTGCTGTTCAGTGGTTTCAATCGTGGCCAACTCACCGTGACCCCATTTGAGGCTTTCTTGGCAAAGGGACTAGAGTGGTTTGCCATTCCCTCCTCCAACTCATTTTACAGACAAGGAAACTGAGGCACACACAGGTTAAATGACTTGCTCAAGGCTACACAGGCAGTAAATGTCTGAAACTGGATTTGAATTCAGATCTTCCCAACTCCAGGTCCATAATGCTTCTGAGCAAAATCTCTCTTAATGCCTTTTACTGGATCAGGAGGTGTGGGAGAAGGGGGTGGGGCAGTGGTTCTAATCTGAAAGAATTTTAAAGTAGTTTTAATGGATTATCCTATTTGAGAAAAAAAACTGAAGGTGCCTAGTATTTCATTCTAAGAGAGAGAAAGATAAAAGTCTATTCTTTAGCAGCCAATCAGGTATTACCCGAGCTAGCTTTCTCTCCTCTCTACCAATCCCAGGCCAATGCCCTCCCAGTCCTAAAAAAAATTAAAAAAAAATGTAATTTATTTTCTGATTTGCGTACTAACAAGGGCACATTGAATCTTAGGGACATTCCAAAATGGCTAGCATTAGGCAGTCTCTTACTCCAAATCATAAATCATGTGAATCTCTCCCTGAAAGGGGGAAAATGAACCAATAGATAGGGAAAGACAAACTTACTGTAGAAAGGAGAAGTCAGTGCAGTGTGATTAAAGAACAACAACAAAACAAAAATTCCCAGTCTAGGTCCAAGCAACCCAAAAAAAAAAAAAAGAAAGAAAGAAAGAAAAAAGGATATTGACAGAGAGAGAAAGCCGGGTCTATGTGAACCAAGCACTGTAGTCATTATCCTTTAATGAAAAGGCAGAAGAGGAGTTAGCCCATTTGAAATCCTGCTGCTATAAATAGATTCCCGGACGTGTCAGTTAATTTAATTAGTACACAGTCCCCTATTTATTGCAGGATTTTTTTTTTTATGACCTACCCAAAGTTCATTTCCATACCTGAAATGATGAGTTTGGGGAGGGGGGTGGAGGGAGGATGCAATGTTGTCCTATTTTTCCATTTTAAATTATCTTCCTGGAGGCTAAAGGATGCAACCACGCCAGTCCTCCTTTAATTTAAAGCTGGCCCAGCTGAGTTAATTATCCTATAGTGTGTGTCAGAAAGCTCTTGCTTGGCAAATTCTTTCTGTGCTGAGGAATGGGTCTTGTACTCAGTTTGTACTAATTACCAAAGGCAGCCTGGAAGAGGACAGAGAGCCGGACTTTGAGTGAGGGAGGTGTTAGTTCAAATCTTGCCTCCGACTTTTATTAGCTATGGAATCCTGGTCAAGTGACTTGACCTCTCTCAGCCTCAGATTCCCCATCTTATAAATGGGGATCATAATATCATCTTCTTGTTCAGTTGTTTCAGGCATATCTGACTCTTTCTGATCCAATTTGGGCTTTTCTTGGCAGAGATACTGAAGTGGTTTGCCATTTCCTTTTCCAGATGATTTTGCAGATGAGGAAACTGAGGCAAACAGGGTCAAGTGACTTGCCCAGGGTCACACAGCTAGTAAGTTGTCTGAGGCTGGATTTAAACTCAGGGAGATGGGTCTTCCTGACTGCAGGCCCCTCACTCTGTGCACTGTGGCACCCCCTAGTTGCTCCACATATCTGAGGTAGTAGGATCCAATGGAAAAAGTGATATATATATATAAAGTAAGGAGGTTTTGATTCAGATTCTAACTTTGTATGTGTTTGTGACTTACTTGCTGTGGGACCTTGGGCTTCCCTTTCCTGATTCTCAGTTTCCTCATCTATTAAATTAGGGGGTTCAACTAAGTTGAACTAAGTTGATCTACTCAGTGCTCCTTGAGTTCCTTTCTAGATCAGCGGTTCTTAAGCCCTTTTGTGGGCATCCTAACTGTGGTGTTCAGTCTGATGAAGCTGATGATCCCCTTCTCAGAATAATATTTTAAATGGATAATGTAAAGCACATAGGAGTACAAAGGAAACACATTTTATTGAAATACAGTTAGATAATATAAACACACCCACAAACACACTTTCATTGAACCCAGGTAAAGAACTCCAGTTCTCGCTTTATAATATTATGATCTTTGGAGTTGAAATACCAACCTAGGTCTTTTTTATTCCAGTAAGAAAGTCCAGTCCTCAAACCCCTGTTGTTACCTAGCTGCATACAGGGTCTCAGTAGGCACAGGGGCAGCTAAGCAGTGCCATAGTGCACAAAGTGTTTGGCTTGGAGTCAGAAAGACTCATCTTCCTGAGTTCAAACCTAGCCTCAGCTACTTGCTAGCTATGTGGCCCTGGGCAAGTCACTTAATGCTGTCTTAGTTTCCTGTAAAATGAGATAGAGAAGGAAATGGCAAATCACTCCAGTATCTTTGCCAAAAAACCCCCAAAGGGGGTCACGAAGAGTGGGAACGGACTTTAGTGACTGGATAACAAAGCTACTTATATGTTTGGGTGACTGAGCAGAGCATTCCACAGATAGAATATGAAGGCTTCTCTTCCTATTCCTCCCCCTTGCCTATGAGGGGGAACATCAAAAAGCTCAAGGCATCTGTGTTGGCCTGAGATAAGTCACACAAACAAGGCGCTCAGGCCTTTGATCATCCTCTCTATGCCCCACCAAGTCTACTTCTTACAGTGCTGCTGAAATCTCTTTAAAAAGCTTCTCTTTTGAGATTCATCTTTTTAGTGTCTAGAGATCTAAAGTCCTAGCTTGGAACTGAGGTCTGATAGAAAGGGGATCAGAATCAATTCACCCTGATTCAGGTACTTGGTGATGGGAAGTGGCATCCAGGAATCCCACTGAGAAAACACCTGGCAGTCAGGAAGCCTAGGCCCCCACCAGCATTAATCATCAGTGAGGATGGGGAAAGACTAAATTAATTTAAAGGGGAAGGTCCCTACCTGGCTTGGAATTCCCAGGAGCAAATATCACAGAATTGAAGATTAACCTCCCCGAATTCTCTATTCAATCAAGAAGCCTCTTTCATAGAAGGGGCCCTCAAGAAGGATAGCAATATTCTTGATAGGGCAACCTAATTTCCTAATCAGCTGGCCAATAAGGTTCCTTACTACCTCCCAATATCAATTTGGCATCTTTTTACTAATAGAGAGATCTCCCTAAGCACTAATCCTGAAGTTTCAAAAAGGTGACCCAATAATAATATAAGTAGTTAAGAGCTAATGTTCAAATAGCACTTTA